>PVJD01006556.1:0-96611 GCA_004026545.1 Mormoops blainvillei
GTAAATTTGCAGGTTAATTCTAATCCATTTTAGTACACCTACTCTTAATTCTTTAAGAAGTTTTTTATATTTTTTAAGTATATTTTATTGATTATGCTATTACAGTCATCCCATTTTTTTTCTCCCCTTTATTCCCCTCTGCCCTGCACCCCTCTTCCCACCAGCACTCCCTCCACTTGCTTCATGTCCATGAGTCGTACATGTAAGTCCCTTGGCTTCTCCCTTTCCTATACTATTCTTAATCTCCCCCTGTCTATTTTGTACCTACCACTTATGCTTCTCATTCCCCATACCTTTCCCCCCATTACCCGCCCCACTCCTCCCTGCTGATAACCCTCCATGTGATCTCCAGTTCTGTGATTCTGTTCTTGTTCTAGTTTGCTTAGTTTGTTTTTGTTTTTAGGATCAGTTGTTGATAGTTGTGAGTTTGTTGTCACTTTACTGTTCAGAGTTTTGATCTTCTTTTTCTTAGGTAAATTCCTTTACCATTTCACATAATAAGGGCTTGGCAATGATGAACTCCTTTAATTTCACTTTATCTGGGAAGCACTGTATTGGCCCTTCCATTCTAAATGATAGCTTTGCTGCTGGATAGAGTAATCTTGGATGTAGGTCCTTGCCTTTCAAGACTTTGAATACTTCTTTTCAGCCCCTTCTTGCCTGTTTTTTTTGAGAAATCAGCTGATAGTCTTACGGGAACTCCTCTGTAGGTAACGGTCTCTTTTTCTCTTGCTGCTTTTAAGATTCTCTCCTTATCTTTAATCTCGGGTAAAGATTTGATGCCTCGGTGTGTGCTTCCTTGGGTCCAACTTCTTTGGGACTCTCTGAGCTCCTGGACTTCCTGGAAGCCTTCTTTCCTTTTCCAGATTGGGGAAGTTCTCCTTCATTATTTTTTCAAATAAGTTTTCAATGTCTTGCCCTTCCTCTTCTCCTTCCGGCACTCCTATGATTCAGATGTTGGTGTATTTAAAGTGTCCCATAGGTTCCTAAGTCTCTCCTCACTGTTTTGAACTCTTGTTTCTTCATTCTGTTCTGGTTGAATGTTTATTTCTTCCTTCTTCTCCAAATTATTGATTTGAGTCCTGGTTTCCTTCCCTTCACTGTTGGTTCCCTGTGTATTTTTCTTTATTTCACTTTGTTTAGCCTTCACTTTTTCCTCCATTTTATGATCATACTCAACCATTTCTGTGAGCATCCGGATTACCAGTGTTTTGAAGGCTGCATCCGATAGGTTGGCAATCTCTTCATTGCTTAGGTCTATTTTTAGAGTTTTGATCTCTTCTTTCTTTGGGCCATATTTTTCTGTCCCTGGCTGGCCTGTTACTTTGCAAGGGGCAGAGCCTTAGGTATTTGCCAGGGTGGGGCAACCAACATCACTACCTTGTGGTGCTGTATGTGGGGGAGGGGTCCAAGAGGGAACAATGCTGCTTAGTTGGCTCTTGGAGGCTTTCAGTCACTTCCCCTGCTACCTACAAGCAAATTGGGCCCTTTTGGTGCTAGTTCCCGGGTGGGCAGGTGTGTGTATGTGATAGGACCCTGAGGGCTCCTCCAACATACTCTCCTGTGAGACTGGCAGTTTCTCCAGCCGCTGCAACCCCCACAGGTTTTTACCAGTAGAGATTTTGGACTTTCCTTACCTGTGCTGGAACCCTAGGCTGCGTGGTCTTTGCCATTCCCCAGTTGTTCCTCCCCGTTTATCCGCACGCAAATGCGGGACCACCTGGTCCACCAGCCACTGCTTTGCTGCGCCTCCTCCCTCCTCCCAGTCTGGATGAATGTTTCTTCTTTAACTCTCTGGTTGTCAGACTTCCGTACAGTTCGATTTTCTGGCAGTTCTGGTTGTTTTTTGTTTTTAAATTTGTTGTCCTTCTTTTGGTTGTGCGAGGAGGCAAAGTTTATCTACCGATGACTCCACCTTGACCAGAAGTACAGAAATTTCTTTATTTAAACGAATTTTTCAAGTGCAGTGTGATTGCACATTTAGGGAAGTCTGAAAAGTACATCAGGTGCAAATAGATACTTTGTAATTATGCATAGAAACACTTTCAAAAACACTAGTGACAATAAATAAGATTGGATATTATTAGCTCCCTGAGCAGTCGTTTCCCTTTTACCTCTGGTTTTCTTTTGTTTTGTTATGTTTTTTGGTAGAAGGTTTACTGATAAGAATAGCCAGTCACTACCAATAAAAACAGATTTTAGTGTGCATTCATAAAATATTTAAGTTGTAAAATAAGGGAAATTTAGCAGAAAAAATATTAGTAGTAGTCTTAGAAGATTTCATGACTTGGTATGATTGAAATTATGCACACAGAGGTTAAAAACATGTTTTTAAACTCAATTATTATCAATAACTCCATGTTGAGCTACTAAATTCTTCATGCTTGTTTTTCTAATATGAATAATCCTGTCTTAAATGTAAGTATTGTGGAAATAGTAGTAGCTAAGTTAATTTAAGAGAATATGTTTCTACAGAAATACCAGATTTTTTTTCCTATCTTTTCTGTGTGAATGTTTCCGTGTATTAGTTAAAATTTTAAGGAATTTCTTTGTCCTAGGATAATGAATGAAATAAAAAGCCCTAAACAAACGAGATTCCCTGCCCTTCTATGATATCTGATTCAGTTCCAGAGATAACTAGTTTTAAGCCTTGCAAATCTGCATTCTGGCTAAAAGTTGTAAAGACAATTATTTCTTTTTTGATTTTAATGAAATGCATGTGAATCAAATACTGAAAGTAGAGCTCTTTTCATTTCTTTTTTTAATCTGGAGAAAATTAAAAGTATAGGGAAATGTTTTCTATTTTTCTTAACTAAAAATAATTACTTTTTTCTGAGGTGTAGGCGTAAGCGCCCTCTTATTTGGTATGATTTTTCTACCTACTCCAACATAAGACTAATCTGGTTTTTGTATTTTTCATCTCCAAGCATAATTCTTAGAAATGTGTTTGACTGATTAAATCAACCAAACAGAACCCTGTAATTCATTTACTGAGGGACAGGGTAATGTCTCCCTGAATTATCTCACATCCCAAGGCCCAGGTATTCTGTGTTTCTATAGACACACACGCAGTGTGTATCTGAGCTCACATAAACAAGGATGAGGTCATTGCTTACTCTTAGGGCTCATTGTTTTTGCAGGAGCTTTGTTCCCTGGTAGGACTGCAAAAGCCATGCTGAGGCTTGGGGAGCCCCGAGAGCCTAGTGTGCTCGGGTTCATTGTCATGCAGGAGGGATTTTGAGGGGGGACCTTTGGAATACATTTCTGAAGCATATAAGAAATGTCGGTGTTAGGTGAGATAAGCAATTTTAAACACGAGAACATATTCACCATTTCATTATCCATCTTAATAAAAGATAAAGATGGATTTAGAACTGGAATTCGTGAATGTCACAAAAGCCTAACTTTGAACTAATACCTTTAATCATCTTCCAGTAATCCTAAAAGGATTGACAGAGGACCTTCCTATCTTGCTATCTGTCCTCCCTACAGTCAGTCGCATTAGCCAAAGCATAGTGGAGTGTCAAAAACCAAGGGCAGTAATTCAGAGGCTGAACGAGCTAAATCTGGGTGGTTTTCCACACACAATTGAGAGAGAAGGTATTAGCATATCTCAGGATATTATCTGAGCTTCTAGAAGAACTGGAAATCCAGACAAGAACTCTTAAAACACCCCGTTTTTTAACCATTCAGTTATGCATTTCTGTTTTCAACACTGTAAGTCACTTTGTGGAACTGTGTTTAGCTTGGCCCTTTTGCGAGTTTCCTTGAAAGGCAGGATGACCTGCAATGGGGAGACTGGGCTCTGGAGCCAGGGAGCGGGGCTACCTGTGCTCGTTTCACCTCTGACTAGCTCCGTAACTGAGTGTGTATGTCACCAGCGATGTAGCCACGTAACCGGCGATGTAGCCCTCAGTGCCCTGCTCGCTTCCCCTATGAAGCAAGGTGGGCCCCTGTACCTCTGCTAGGGTTCAAGTGAAGATTTGATGAGTTACTTATGCCTAAAACACTTCAGACATGGTCTCATTCCTATTAGCAGTCACGAAGTTTTGAACTGTTACTGTTTGGCAGAGAGAAAAGCAAGGTGGAGATGGAGGCGAATAGTGAGTAGAAGTAAGTGTGTATTCCGTACCTGCGGTGGACTAAGCAGTATGCGTGAGAACTGACAACATTTTTAATACTCACACACTCCATGGGAAAGATACTGTTGTCTTCATTGCACAGATGAGCAGATTGAGGCTTACATAATTTTGAAACTCACTCATTTTAAAGTCGATGTTTACATTAATAATTAGCTCCTGGGCAAGGGTGTTGTTTGTGGTGGTTGTTAGTTAAGAGAAGGTGTTTCCCCATTCTCTAATTTGAGATTTGGCTTAATGCAGCAATGCCTGGGTCAGATTGGAGCCATTATATCCTGGTGCACACACTCAGTCATGACAATCCCTCCAGGGTAAAATGTCTTATTAGAAACATTGATAGGTAACTATCTGCTCCCCATCTCCCCACCCCTGCAAAAAAAAAAATAGAAGAAAATAAAGTTATGATGTGAAGTAATCCTTATGTTTAATTGAAGTATTTTTATATGAGCTCTTTTGTAAAAATTGTTCAAACAGTAAAGCCTTTTCAAGGAAAAACAGTGAAGTGGAGCAGTGGAGAGAGCGTGGAGGCAGTCAGCTGCGTAAATGAGGGGCAGCGACATCATGAATAAATACAATTAGTTGCAACGCTCTCTGTCTCCAGCTTTGAAAGTATAATTGTAGCAGTGCTAGAGGGAGTTTTTAGGCCTTGGTTTCAATAACAAGCAAGCACTGAGGGTATGTAATATCCTGATTGCACAATCCTGCATGTAAAATATCCCTCACATTCAACCAGAGCCAGCCCTTAACTACTGACCTTTTAAAAATTGCTTTTCAAATTAGTGTATGAAAATTCATCACCTTGTGAGTACATATATATTATCGATGTAGTTTGTAAATTGTTACCTCTTACTACCTTTCTTCTTCTTTTAAGATTGAAAAGACCATTCTCTGATTTTTTTATAGTTTCAACCATATATCACAGTGCAAATGGGAATGATGTGTGGCCAAAGCTATGTTTCAAGCTTTGATGTCTACCTTTTTTGAGATTATGGAAAGGGATAAAAGAAGTAAGGCAGATAAGCACAGATTTTCTTTTAAGACATTTATTTATTTATTTATTTTTAGAAAGAGGGGAAGGGAGGGAGAAAGAGAGGGAGAGAAACATCATTGTGTGTTTGCCTCTCACATGCCCCCCTACTGGGCACCTGACCCACAACCCAAGCATGTGCCCTGACTAGGAATCGAACCAGCGACCCTTTGGTTTGCAGGCTGGCACTCAGTCCACTAAACCACACCAGCCAGGGCTATTTTCTTATTATTGTATTTATTTATTTGTTTGTTTTCTTAAGTATAGGAATGTAGCCTGTGGAGGACATTAAGCTAGCTACTAAGTACAGAGCACCCTCTCTGAGCCAGGCACTGTGTAATGCGCAATTCCTGATAAATAAAGACCAAACCTGGCCCTTAAATATCTCATAGTTGAAGAGGGTAGCCAGAAACACAAATAATTTAGTAGATTTTGTTAAGTATAATAATGAGGATTTGTATGGCATTTAATGGGAGCACACAGAAAGAACACCACTTATACCTAGGATGTCAAAGAGAGGTCCCCTAGTTAAACAAGCGAAAAAAGAGAAGAGAAGTCACATCCCATAAGCCCTTGCAACTTCCACCTCCTACCCCACCCCCATGCCTGGGAATAAATTCTGCACCTTCCAACAGATTTTCAAGATGCCCATGACTCATAACTTAATAATAACTGAGTTTACCCAACTGGCAGAAATTCTGTCCCTGACATGAACTTCCATAGGTTATTTTTTGTTTGTTTGTTTTAATGAAAAAAAAAATCTGTATCTTTGGAAATCATTTTATAAAATCACATAGTCAGTGGAATTGTTGAAGATAAAAGAGATCTTGTCCTTTGTTTTATGAGAATGAATGTTTTCGAGTAAGATTGGAATAAAAATGGAACCAATTAGAAAACATAGAAGCACTTAAGAAGAACTGTAATTGTTGCTGAAAGCATTAGAATCTGATAGCATAGAAAGAACTGAATTAAATTTCAAAGTAAAATAACTACAGTTTCACATTGGAAAAACTTAATGTCTCTTAGAGCGCATCAATTATTTCTTGGCCTACTAATTAGTAGTGGCTGAGTTGCCTATTAGTTTCCTCATTTTGGTTATTATACTGTGATATGCTGCTTACGGGGGGATTATCTGTGTAACACTGCTCCTGAGATAACCACGAAGACTGTGCTCTATAGGGTTGTGGCCTCATAGGCATCTGTGTATTTGGGTGGGAAGAGAGAAGGACCTAACTTAGGTCTAACAGATCTAAAGTCAACTCCCCTTCTGTAGCAGGATGTTGCTATTTTAGAGGAAAATGTTGATTAAGGAGGACAGTCATCATATATGTCAGATATCAAACGACCTTTTAAAAATGAAAATTGACCAGTGGACTAAGTAATTGCCCACTAACAAAGGAACGGGATTGATGTTTAAAAGGGAGAGTTGCAAAGAGGGCTTACAGTGCTGTCACACCATGGGGATGAATGAGTGGGACCCCTGACCCAGAGCCACTGGAAGAAGCCATATTTTGCACAAAGCTGAATTTTTTTTCATTTTTTTCCCCCACAGCCCCGTCACGTGTTCAACATGCTGAAGAAGTACGTCCGTGCTGAACAGAAAGACAGACAGCACACCCTGAAGCATTTTGAACACGTACGCATGGTGGATCCAAAGAAGGCTGCTCAGATCCGGTCCCAGGTAAGCCCGAAGTGTGTGATCATCTGCATCTTTGACGATCCAGTGTCCCTGGTCTTTGAGTCAAATCTTTCATTATTCCCAGAGTAGCCATGGGTAGAGTGGCAGCTTCTCTTTAATACCTGGTAAATTCTAAAGGCTTGACTTAGAGCAACATGGGGTTTGTCAATTTCTGAATTATTAATAAGGAATGTAAAAAATCTTCAGCGTCTAGTGCGACTGACTCTCAAAGGAGCCATTTAAGTCTCTGATGACTAAAATGAAGAAAACAAAAGGTATATAAAGCAAAACCTCTAAAATTGGTTCAACTAAATCATGGTAGGCAATCAGAAACTCACAGTGCTTGGGTGACATGGGAGCCTATCCGTTCTGTAATAAATATGCTTTATGCTTCTCCATTCCCAAAGGTTGACATCTGGCATCCAGCTCTGGATCTGAAACTGTACATTTCTTTCAATAGAAGAATTTAAAAATATATCTATATGGTGTTCCGCAAAATATCCAGTCAGATTTAAATATATTCTCATCTATTTACAAATTTGCCAAGAAATGCAATCAGGACACCAGAGGTTATTTAGAGACCCCACTGTGAAGACCCAGAGTTGAATGCAATGATCTTTTTCATCGGCTCTGTATTTTACAGGTGCAATCATACAATATAATGGGAAATTTAAAGCAGCTCTACAGTGAGAGAACAAAAAGTGAGAGAGGAAGGAAAATAAGGATGCCCTTTCACGCTAAAAGTTTCAGTAGTGTTTTGCCAGTTTCATTTTGAAGTTTGTATCTGTCTGATGCTTGGTAAGGAAAATAACTTCCTTCATCCAGAGATGGTTTACCCAGAGCCGTCCCCTCTGCTGCAGGTTATGACCCACCTCCGTGTGATTTACGAGCGCATGAACCAGTCTCTCTCCCTGCTCTACAATGTCCCTGCAGTGGCCGAGGAGATTCAGGACGAAGTTGGTGAGTAAGCTGTTCTTCCCATGTGGTGCATATCCACAGGCTTTGCTCCTGGAGGAGACAATCAGAGAGTGAGGTGACCTGCTTCGGCAATCACCAGTGTCCACGTCTGTGGAAGGAGAAAGAGCACATTCCTTTGAAGTGAAAGTCTGGGGACTAGAACACTCAGTTGCATCCGGTCGTAAACTGTTTATACTTATAAAAATGGGGAAAGATGACTTACGGTATGTTTGTGCAATGAAGAGCCATTTATTGGCTTTTACCCTTCAACGGTTTTCTTCTAGTTTTGTCAGTCTTGTAAATATAGCCTCAGGGTGTTTTAATACTTTACAGTTTAATGAAGACAACCCTTCATCTTTTAATCTTTTAATGCTTTATTGCCATAAGCTGTGAGTGGCATTGTATCCCCATTTTATAGATGAAAGAACTCAGACTTACAATTTGAAAACCTTACTTGCCTGTGTCACACACATCCTAAGTAGCACAGCAAAAACACGAAACTGTGACTTCTGCCCTTGAGGCCGTTGTTACATTCAGTAACTCACATCTTTCCGGGAACCCTTCCCCTGACCCCCTGCTCACAGTAGCCATGATGATTGTCTGAACCACATTGTTGTTTAATCTTAATTAAATGATGTGCCCGCTGTCTTTTATGAAACTTTTATTTTGAAATAATCAAACACTCGTAAGAAGTTGGAAACATAATAAAAAGGCCATTGTACACATCACCCACCTTCCTCAATAGTAACATCTTACAAACTATAATATATTTTCAGACCCAGGAAGCTGACATGTGTGCCCACTACCTTTTATGTCACTAGTTGTCCTAATGACATCTTTAATATTTCATGTAAGTTCTCCCATCTCTGTTTTTCCTGGAGAAGGGAATAGAGTGTCACATACCATAATTCTTCACAAAGCCCCCAATGCCCATATATGTTTAACTTTACCTCGCAAAAGTACAGAGATGGCAATTATGCTAGTGAATCTTTCAACATAAAAGAAACGTATGTGACCCTGGAGATTTGATGCATAAACTCTCAGCAAATAAGCAATATGTATGTGGTATGTCTCTCCCCGCAGATGCAGCTTATCTGAAACCCTAACAACCAGGGTATTGTAGATAGGTAGACCCATTATCAGAATTTCTCCTTTCAGTTGCCCAAAACACTTCTTGGCTTGCTGTTTACATTTTGTGCCAAAGCTATTCTACTCTTCCTTTTCTCATTTGGTGTCGCCTTGTGAATGTTGTTTGTATTATTATCACTCAAGCGTTTGACACGTATCGGATGATGGTCTGGTTAGTACTGTGTATTAACAAACGTAGTCAAGTATACTTCAGGTTGCATGCATTGAAAAGAAACTATGTCATCTAAACTTTTGTTCAAAAGGGGGAAGTCAGGGTTGAGCAAGCTCTTGGAAGGATAATCAGTAGAGCTTTTAGTCTATACTGGGGACTGCAGGCAGGATTTCCAATTAATTGTTCACTCTGTTAAGTTTCTTTAAGAGCTGAATATTCTTGTTAGATGTATTTGTAGGCTAGACATTTGTGAGGAATCTTTAAAATACTATATATAAGTATAAGAAGATTTTTCAGTAAGTTGCAGAAGGGACAAAAGTCAAAGAAACCATCACATTCTTAATGAACTGAAACGCAGACCTTCCAGATGAATGTATCTTTGCCTTCCAGCTCTCTTAGCAAGCTTATTTTCATGTGTATGTGACTTTAATTGAGGTGTTGCCAGTAATCCCAAACCGTAGAGGAGTAAACCTCTACAAAGGACTAGAAAGTTGATGACCGATAATAATTCACTTTCACCCAGCAATTATGGTTGACTCTTTCTAATTAAATTGCCCGGACTTTTTATTCAGCAAGACAGTACAAAAACAGTGGCCACTAATGAGTCATACTTCCACAGAACAGATGGTGATGCAGATATCTGAAGTGTTGCAAAATGCCTAAGAATAAGACCACATAGTAAGCTTCAAATCTCAGTGACAGGGGAGGACCATTCGAATCATTGGAATCACTCAGATGATTGGAATCATGGAATTTTTTTTTTTAAAGAAACACTCAACTATTAAGTTGGATTAACAGCACGGTATTTGTAATATTTTTGTCGTCAATATACTAGACACCAAATCCTGAAAGATAATTTTTTAAAAAAATCCTTCTTACCTCCATTTTTAAATGGCTGTTTCCAAAAGAAAGAGAAGCTTGCAATGATGAACTTCCATTAAATATAGACGTGTACACCATTTGAGCTTCTAACAAAGATAAAGAAGAGAGAGCTCCCTGGGGAGAGTGGCTTTTATAGACTGCATTTTTAGTTGCTTTCTGTAGTTGTTCTTCATTTGAAGGAACATTTAAAAATAACTCGCTTTCAAAGTAGGACTATCCTTGAATAAGGTTAGCATGGGTACTAATTGTTTAAGCTGAGTGGTTTTGGGAAGATTCTTTTTACTTTCGTTTATGTTTGAAATTTTCCATGATAGGTGTTGTTTTTTAGCTTACTTTCTAAACAGGATCTTCACAGATTTCTTCTAGTTTATATCTTGTGCCTGTAATAGTTTCTGATTAAATGCTTTCTCATTCGTCTGACCTGTGTTTATCTGCCTCTTTGTATATAATCAAACTTTCGATTTGGAGTCAGTTCTGCGCAAATAGGAAAGGTACTAAAATTCAGAGCCACTGGCAAAAGGACAAGACCTGAAAGTACCTATAAATGCATTCCTTTTATGTAAAAGTTTGTGCCTATCAATGTGGGCATTAGGATGTGTTTAATGCAGTAAAGCATCTGGAGAGAAATACAACCATTTAATTAAATAAAGGTAACAAGTGCTGTTGAGATGGAGTGTTTCGCCAGTCTGAGGACCTGCCAGCACCTTTAGTGACAGGCATAGCTGCCACAGTTCACTTACGCTCCCCTTTGGGGAGGACTCTCTATTGTGCATGAATAAAGAAGAAGCTGGCCACCCTAGGAAGAAGGAAGAGAGAGAGTGGGAATTGCCCTAAGTTAGTGAGACCAGTGGATATAACTGACTAGAGCACAAAACCCATCAGAATTCTGTTTACCCAACGAGACCCAAAGTCATAGATCTAATAACCTGTCTGTTGAGTCCCGGTGACTGTTTTTCACACATTCCTCAAGCTACAGTTAGTGTGTATGAAGAACTCATTTGTTCTTCTTGAAATTTACTCCTTCTCCTATTTTAAGTATGAGTTCTCCCGGCTGCCCTGTGCTTATCCGTCGTGCCTTCCTCCGCCTCTCCCATGATTTCTTACAAATCTCAAGGCCTTTGTGCTCTGCCGCTTGTGTTCATGTGGAATCCCTGCTCTGCACACCCTCTGCCCTGGCTCAGACCCCTGTCCCTCCTTCATGAGTTTCACAAGGCTCCCGACTCTCGTTGTCTTGCCTCTTGTTGCACCAGGGCCCCCTTCTACCCAAATTCTACCTCTTCAAGGCTGTCCAAGTTCCCAGCTTAAATGTGAGTAAAACCTATACATGGTCCTTTCTTGCTTGAGAAGCATCCTTCAGTACTCAACTGAAATGCCCATGCTCCTATAAGACTTTTGACTAATCTGACAGAGAACAAGAGAGAAGAGCTAGCATTTGAGTGACAGCCAAGTAGCAAAGCAATGAGTGTCTATTACTGAGGATGTTGATGGTCCAAGCTCTTTATGAAAGTTCCCCCTTAGGGTCCAGGGCCATAACAGAGATGTGGCAGGTAGTTTGGGGTGAAATTGTGAACTAACATTCATTTCACAACCCATGCATGAAACTGAACCCTGCAGCACTGGGCATATCCACTTGAAGTAGGGCTTTCTTGTAATTCTCACACACACACACACACACACACAAGCTATTGACAGTACTAGTGAATTCAGTGATAGCACCCCCTATCTACAGTCAAAGAAACTGGACCTTAAAGGGAGGTCAGTGACCTGACCCTAAGAGAGAGTTAAAGTGATGAAAGTGGAGTTGGAGCCAAGGTATGCACGAGTCCAAAATTCCTGCTCCTTCTGCTCCCCACTTTCCTCTGTCAGGCAGAAGTTTCTCCTCACTGTACTCGGTACTTAATTAGCTGTTTGCATGCCCTCCCCCGTCTTTCAACTCCCCGAGGCCGTGTCTTGGCCATCTCTGCACCCTCAGGGTCCGGCAGAGGACCTGGCGCTTTCTAGGTAGTATAGTAATCACCGGCGAGGTTGAAGCAACCTAAAAAGCAGCTACCCACACTGCCGCATAGACGCCGCTGAGGCTGCTCGGGTGGACCCCTGGAACCCCGAAGACCCACCCTGAGCTCCTCCCTCAGCGCGAGCCCACGCCCGCAGCATCCTCTGAAGCCCTGTTTGATCAAGCCAGTGCAGTGGGTGTCGTTGGCAAAGCCACCGAAATGAAGAATAAAGCCAAAGTTCTAAGGGCTGTAATTAATAACATTTTCTAACATTGTTCTGTATCATATCCATGACACTCTGTTATTTGGTTATCAGCCCAAGTCACACACTTTGACGCTTGATGTTTTAAGTATGTCATCTGGTGTGACTGTCTTGACCACCGCAGTCAAAAGCTGTTTGTTCCATGTACTTCACTAATAAGTGCAAATTATCAAAACTATTGTTTTATAAAAACTCACCTTTTGTTAATAATTTTTCAGTTAAGTTTGAATTATTATGTGCAGGTTCCCAAGCATAGTCATTTTTTTTTAAGTTATTTGCATGCAAATTATGAAGTTTTCTTACAAAGAATGCTTAAGGCATTGTTTGTAAAGGGGGAAAAATCTCCTTATTCACTTGAAGTAGCTGTTTTTTTATTCAGCAAATGATAGAATCATTGTTTTAAAGAAAATATACCTCCTCTTCAATGTCTATGTTCTTTTTAATCACCTTTACCCTTCAAAAAGGCAGAATCCCTTTGTTTCTACTGTTGTTTGGCTCAACCTTTTCTTTGTCAAATTGCCGTTTCAAAATGGCTGGACTTTTTTGCCCTTTGTAATCTCCCTTAAATCTATGCTAAACAGGTCCTGTTTTCCTCTTCCTATTGGCACCAAGGTTATTTATCAAAGTGCTTCATTTTGCAGCTACCTCAAGGCTAAGTATGCTGTAGCTCTCAATTCAGAGGCGGCTACTTCACTGAATGCTTTAAGGACCAATTCACGAGAAAGGCAGGAGGAAGGAAAGGGGGTGGGAGGCATAATTGTTTCCTACCCTGTTTTGTTTTGTTTTTTCTTTTAGCATTCAAAATTAATAAAAACATGAATTATTATAAACCAGATGTTGGAAGGATCTCTGGCAGAGCAAATCCAGGGTGAATGGGGCAGGGCTGAATACGTGGCAGGAGATCAAGGAACTTCTGCTAATGAACGACCCCTTAGAATTTCTTATTACAATTTGACTGTGGCCTCTTGATAAAATTTTCTACTCTTCGGGACAAAACACAGCATGCCCATTTCAAGAACAGCGTTTCCATTCTCTGTTCCTAATAAATCTATTGGTTTTGCGATTTAATGAAGTCAAAGTAGTCTATGTTTAAAATAGAATATTTACGGCATTAGCCAGATCAACAAAATGAAACATTCGTTACTCCTGAGAATTTTAAGTATCCTTATGTTTAATTCCTTACTCAAGGAATGGTGTCAACAGGAAGAGGAATTGTAAAAGTAAAGAGTTGTTAACCTATTCTGCTTTTATTGTTTTTCATAAAAAATTACTTTTAAGTGTATGTAGATTTTATATTTTACAGCTGATTTAAGTATTTGGAAATAAGAACATTTATTTATATCATAAACTACCAAAGACGTGTTTCTTCTTTGGTTTTACAGTAGTTTCGATGCTCCCTTTTTTTTGTATTTTCTACAGTATTGTTACCTGAATTACAGGTATGACCAAGGTTCGTTCACCTACCTCTAAATGCACATTGTCCCCCCATTAGCAAGATAGTTAACTCTTCCTAAATAGAACCACTGATTTTATTTATCTTTTTAAATTAAGGTATCGTTCACATATAACACTATGTTAGTTTCACATGCGATATGGCGATTCAATATTTGTGAACACGGTGAAAGCCTCACCACAGCAAGTCTAGTCATCTTCCGTCACTGTTCATAGTTACAAATTTATTGTTTTTCTGGTTTGAGGACTTTGAAGATGTACTCTCTTAGCAACTTTCAAATTTGTAATAGAGCACTATTCATTGTAGTTACCAAGCTGTGCATTAACCTGCCCAGGACTTACTTATTTTGTAGCTGGGAGTTTGTACCTTTTGGCCCCCTAACCCATTACCCGCACCCTCCCAGCCTGACAGCCACCAAGCCGTTCTCTGTTATCTGTGAGCTTGGGTATGGTTTGCTTGTCGGTTTGTTTATTTTGTTTTTTAGATTCTTCATATGAGTGAGATCATATGGTATTCATCTTTCTCTGTCTGATTTATTTTACTTAACATAATGCCCTCAAGGTCTTCCTGTGTTGTCACAGATGATAAGATTTTATTTTTTAAGGTTGAGGAGTATTCCTGTGTGTGTGTCTTACATCTTTATCCATTCATCCATCGCTGGGCTTGTGGGTTGTTTCCATATCACAGCTGTTGTTAACATTGCTGCGATGAACATTGGGGTACACGTGCCTTTTAGAAGCAGTGTTTTTGTTTTCTTCAGATAACCCAGAAGTAGACTTGCTGGATCATATGGTAGTTCTATTTTTAATTTCTTGAGGAACCCCCATGGTGTTTTCCATAGTGTCCCCCCAAATTTACATTCCCACTGATAGGGTACCCATGTTCCCTTTCCTCCACATTTGTGCCAACACTTGCTTCTCGTGGTTTTGATTTGTATTTTTCTGATGATTAGTGATGTTGAGCATCTTCATGTGCTTGTTGGTGATTTCTGCGTCTTCTTTGGAAAAATGTCTATTTTGACCTTGGCCAATTTTTAATCAAAATTTTTGTTTTGTTTTGCCGTTGTGTTGTCTGAATACATTCCTTATATATTTTGGATATCAAACCTCTTTCATATATATGATTCGCAAACACTTCTTCCCATTCAGTTATATGCCTTTTCATTTAGTTGGTCTCCTTCGCTCCGCAGAAGCTTTTTTAGCATGATGTCGTTTCACTTACTTATTTTTGCTTTTGTTGCCTTTGCTTTTGAAGTTGGATCCAATAATTCAATACCAAGATCAAGGTCAAGGAGCTTACCACCTATATTTTCTTCTCGGAGCTTTGTGGTGTTAGGTCTTACTTTCAAGTCTTTAATCCATTTTGAGTTAATTTTTGTATATCATGTAAGATAGTGGTCCACGTTTGTTCTTTTGCATGTATCTGTCCAGTTTTTCTAGCACTACTGATTGAAGGTACTGTCCTTTTCCCATTGTATATTTTTTGGTCCTTTGTCATAAATGAATTGGTCATATATGTGTGAGTTTCTTTCTGGGCTCTCTGTTTTGTTCCACTGATCTATGTGCCTGTTTTTATGCCAGTACTATACTGTTTGATTACTATAGCTTTTTAGTATAGTTGGAAATTAGGGAGCATGATGCCTCAGCCTTGTTCTTCCACAGGAGTGCTTTGGCTATTCGGGGTCTTTTGTGGTATCAAAGAAGTTCTCATTTATAAATGAGAAAATAAAAATAACATTGTCAAGTGAACTTACCTATAAGCATTTTAGTAATTGGAAAGTATATTATGACAATAGCACTCAAGTTTTCTGATAGTTTGACTGTCATGTTCCTGTGTCTCTACAAAGCAAGATATTGACCTGCCTACACCAGTGAGTTCATACTTCAGGCCCAATTGGTCTATAAACAGTCTTAGGAGGTTACAGCCCTTAAGCATTTAACTCACCCACAGTGGCTGGTTTAGTGCTTTGTATACATTTAGTGCCCTCTGTACATTTTTTTGATATGATATTGAAACTGTCTTCTTTTTTCTTTATGAGTTTACGTATTGAATCTATAAATATTGTGTATGGTGTCATCCAGATAATCTGTGGAGGTCATCAGTAAGGTCCTTTAAAAGTTCACATTTCACGTGACATATATTAATTATTGACCTAAATTAAGCGTGAAAACAACATCCGTTTTTCTGAACAATGTCTATAGTTTTCTGGCAAATAGATATTTTCTGAATTTTTAATCCATAATTTTAAAAGAAAGTCAGTCCTTTAACAATATTAAAAAGAATACACTTTCTAGGAACAATGAAGATTAAAGGTATCATTTAACACAAATAAGCACCATCTGTATAATTGTGGCAGACAAATTATAGACATTAATTTACGTAAATCTGTGTGGTATATTGATCTTGTTTCTTGTGATCCAAATGGATGCTCACAGTCATAAGATGACTTAAATATAAGCCACATTGTTCACTTCGTGCCGTTGCAGTGGCCACTATGGATTATTTTTTCTATCTAAATAAATAAGTGGGATCTATTCAAATCTTTTGCCTACTTTTTAAATGGATTATTTGCCTCTTTATTATTGAGTTGTAAGAGTTATTTATATATTTTGGGTCCTGGACTCTTAACAAATACATGATTTGAAAATACTTTCTTCCTTTCTATAGGTTGCCTTTGCACTTTCTTCATATCATTTCAACACAGAAAATTAAAACTTTGATCAAGGTCAATATCAACTGTTTGCTGTTGGTGTTTGTGCTTTAGTATTATATTTAAGAACCATTGCCAAATTCATGCTCAAAAAGATTTATACCTGTGTTTCTTTCTAAGAGTTTTATAGTTTAGCTCTGACAGGCCTTTGATTCATTTGAGTTAATTTTTATATGTGGTGTGAAGTGAGGATCCAACTTCATTCTTTTGCATTTGGATATCACATGTCCCAGCACCATTTATTGAAAAAGATTATTCTTTTCCTTAAATGGTCATGGCATCCTTGTTTAAAATTAGTTGACCAGAGATATAGGGGTTTATTTCTTGACTCTCAGTTCTATTATTTTACCTATATGTCAATCGTTATAATAGTACCAGACTGTTTTGTTTACTATAGCTTTTAGAAAGTTTTGAAATCAGGAAAGTCTTCTACCTAGATTCTTTTTTCAAGATTTCAAGACCGTTTTGACAATTTTGAGTCTCTTGCTTTTCCATATGAAGTTTAAGGCCTTTTCCCCCCTCTTTTTCTGCCAAAAAAAAAGTGGGGGTGGAGTTTTAATAGGGGTTGCATTGGATCAGTAGATCAATTTGGGGACTACTGCTATTGTAATTTTTTAATGAAATTTTTGTAACACTGTAACTATTTGAGCAGATAATCCACTAAGAGATGATTCCGCTTGATCTCATTTAAGAAGGGCTAATACTCAGAAGTGGCAGGAAAATTGATTTAGCGCCGTCCCTTATTAATCTAAACTTTGATGAGATTTGAGCAAATGTCTTTGTGACCTTTTCCTTGAATCATGACTATGACAAATTAGGAGTTTTGTCTGTTTTCATGCCATTCTCTTACTTGTGTGTGTGTGTGGGCATCTCCACCGTGCGGGCCAGACCTGAGGCAGCCTCCCACACCGGGCTCTGCTGATTTCTATGATGATTCACTGCGGTTCTGGGTTGTTGTTGTGCGTGTGGTTTTTTTTAATTAACTCGCTGGGTTTTACGTATGGTCCTGTAATTTGAGTCAAAAGCCAAAAAGGAACCCTAACTGAAATGACTGGGGAGTGAAGTCAGACCACAGCGGTGGCTGCAGGGTGGCTTCCTGGCACAGAACCCTGCAGCAGATGTGTCCTGATTTTATATTTGTGGAGTCCTGGGAACAACCAATGATTTTAGACTGGGACGAGGGCTGGTTATTTTTTTTTTCACAAGCAGCTGCCTGCAAGGTTCATATCTAAAAAGAAGAGAATAAAAATCATCGTGATATCCGCCACCCCAAGTACAGAAATACATTCAGATTGATATTAATTTTGAAATGCATGCCCACAAAGACTAACTGGGGATGAAAGGAATATGTTCGTTCCTAGGTGAGACAGTTTGGAAGGAATGGTAGTTTGTAACTTGCAGTTCAACTCAAATAAAGATCACAATGCATTCACCAAATAAGCCCCATTACTCTCAGTTAACTGTTCTCCTGTCATATTGACTATGGGCTACTTTAGAAAGTAAGTCATAGACAGTGGGGTATAATATCTCATCAAAAATAGGCGATCAGTCTATTAACTTGTTTCAAATTATGAGGCATGTGTCCAAAGGAATGTTGACTCCATATAAATCAAAACACTTTCTGCTCAGAAAGAACCTTCGGCACTTGGAGCAAGAAACAGATGGTCAGAGGACCAAGACCAGGTTGTTACTTTATTTCAACCACTGTTGACACATCCATTGACCTCAGAGAGTGGATTTGAAATAGTTTATTGAGGGTGTTTGATTTTTTATAAACATTCATTTACGCGTACCACGAAAGCATGAATTACATCCTATTTGTTTCTTTGAAACAGCATAAAATGACCACCGGTGTTGTCTCGCGCACGTCTCGGTATCTTTCCTTCTGCTTTGCGTAGCATCCAGATGAGTCTGCCCAGCCCTTGAGAGCAGATAGAGGAGCTGTGTGTTCAGCGTCCTCTTGACCATTGCACTTGACAGAGATGCTGCTGAGGCCAGTAGAGGTCGGAGACATGACCCTCTCACCGGAGGAAGAGGGGCCGCTGCCAGCTTCATGGCTCTCACGAGCAGTAGCCGGAACCAGCCTGGCCTCGGCGGACTCCTCATTTCTTCTCTTCCAGAGGCTACAGCTTCTGAAGCTTTGCCCAGTCATGAAGGAACTTCCTGGGACGTGAGCTGGGGGTGCCAGAGGGAACGTATCATATTAATATGATTAGATTTAGTAGCATTTCATACTGTTTTTATTTAGGAAGCTAGAAGCAAGCCAGATTTCGCATTCCAGGTTTTGGGCTTGGGGTATGGGAGGCTGGGAGAGAGGTTACTGTTTGAAATTCTAAACTAGTTATTTTTCTTGCAAAAACCTGTCTTTATTTTGTTGATGGTTACTGAGCCTTGAAAGAATTAAAATGGGTTTACTCTCCAAGGAGAATCAATACATTTGATATGAAGGAAGGTTGCCCAAAATGCCCTTTTCAATGTGATGCACACTGAGAAAAGTATCATATATGTAGTGGGACTGGAAAGTATTAATCATTCATAATCATTCTTTATTACATTAAAACTTTTTTGTGCCTAATGATAACGACAAAATAATACATGCTTCTTGCTATTTATAAGTTTCCAGTAATACCAATATATGAAACTTTGTTAACAGTCATAGTTAATAGCTATAATTTTTTAATTAGGACTGTTTCCTAATATCCAACAACTTTTGTTAAATAAGGAGAAAACGAACTTTGCCGTTCCCACTGAGATATCACCAGGTAAATGCTTTAGTTCTCCGTCATGGTGCTGACTTCACGTATATGGTGCTCACTCCAGCAACACATACAATTTAAATGATACAGAGAAGAGTAACACGGCTCCTGCACAAGTAGGAGATGCAGATTCATGAAGGGCCCCATATCTTTTATTCTAATTATATGAATGATCTAGAGTCATAATTTCTAGAGACTTAAAGTAGAACGGTGGTGGTCAGGGCTTGGGGTGACAGGGGCCGGCGGATGGATGGGGAGTTAGCGTTTAAGGGGTACAGTTTCAGTTTGGGGAGATAAAAAAAAAACAGTTCTGGAGATGGACGATGGTGGTGGTTGCACAGCAGTGTGAATGCCACTGAGCTGCACACTTGAAAATGGTTAAAATATGAGGTGTATACATATATGTATAAAATTACCACAGTAAAAAAGTGTGTATGTCTGTATGTACTCCTATCATTTGACATTGTGAATAGCAAGGGGATCCAAGAATTCATCAAGGGTTTTGGATCTTGAGTAAGTGTTTCTTAAATGCCTGTCGTAGGTCAGATTCTGTGCTTGTCGCTGGTATATTTCAGGTACAGGGCACGATCTTTCCTACTCTAACTTAGAGCCTGCTTGGGGAGACTTTGGATAAACGCCGTTGAGAAAGGGCTGCGCTCAGTAAGCTGAGGAATGTGGATCGCCAGGTCTCTAAGCATCAGACACTGTCATCTGACAGCCATTGCTAATTACCACCTTCGCTCACTGAAGATTATCAGAGAAGGAGGAACATTGGTTCCGACTGGTCCCGCCATGTTATTTCAGAGGCTCAGAGAGACTGTTATATGACCAAGGTCACACATCTAGTTAAGTAGACTAAAGACTAAATCTATTCTGATGTCTCTGGTATTTGCTCTACCTCCCTGCTGACACCAAGTTAAACAAAACTGAGTATTGGAAGCTATTTACTCAGCTTAGCAACTTTTCATTGAAAATGTTATAGGTGCAAGAAATGTCCCTCTTTTCGCATTTTTACTCAGCAATAAGAAGCTTCATTATTGCTCTGTAACGAGTTTCTTCCCAAGCTCAAAGACTCAATACCCTTGAATACTTAAGTCAGCATTAAGATGTTTATGAAGGACGTAGCAGCTACGTTGTGCATTTTTTAGGATTTTGGTGTTACATCGGCATTCTGTGTTTTCTTAGAAATCAGTGACAACAACATCCCTTCTACGTGATCAATGCCATTAGGTTTTCCTGTGCAGGAAAAGTAGAGATCTCTCTGCAAACCTAAGGTGGTGAGTCTCAGCCAGGCCTTAACCGTGTGTGCAGGGTCAGACGTGAAGTGTTTAGCTCTGTGAATGTCAGCGACCGAAGCCGTCGAATCAGACGCGTCATTAGGTTGTCTCCCGAGCCGGGGCAGGGCATCATTTTCATGACTGTGCCGTTGCAGGCCACTTGTTGCCACTCAGATGTATTTGGAAGAGGGAATAAAGGAGGAAAGGAAAAGAATTTAATGAATGGTTTTATGGATTGTTTTCTAAGTGTATATTATTATTCAGTCAGTTGTCTTCTTTTGATGACTGAATTAATTCCTTTTTTTTTAAAGACTCATCTGATCCCCAGAGTAACCCCGGATAGGCAACGCAGACAGCTGTTCCTTTTGTTCTTCTTCATGAACCTGACTGTCCTGGAAAGCTGCGTTAGTGTCCCCAACCCTGATAGTTTATTTTTGCTGTTCCATCCGTCTGCAGCGCCCGTGCTCAGTGTCAGCCTGTTGAGATCCTATTCAGGTTTCAAAGCCCCAAATCACATGTCACCTCCCCTTTTAAGTGTTTGATTAACCTAAAGCATCTGGCTTTTGGTCATGAAACTTACATATTACATGTGTCTACTATTGCTTTGCCGTGTGCATGTTCACTAACTGTGACATACTTAATTGTAAGCCCTTTGAGGGTATGAATTAAATCTCTTGTGCATTTGTGTCTCCTAGAACAAATTATTGTAATCAGCGTAAGTGATTACAAATGTCTGCCTTCAAGGACTTCTTCAGTTAGAGCAGTGGTTCTCAAAGCGTGGGCCTTGGACCAGCAGTGTCAGCATCTCCTGAGAACTTGCTGGAAATGCACGTGGTCTGGTCCCACTCATAACCTCCTGAGTCAACAACCCTGGGCTGGGGCATCAGTGATCTCTCCGTTAACGGGCTGTCCAGGCGACTCTGATGCACGTTAACCCGTGAGAATTACTGATTTAGAGTGTATTCAACTTACGAAAGGTTAATGAGCACCCCAATAAGCCAATTAGAGTTACCTCTACAGGTCTGCTCTAAATCCACATGATAAAAACTGTCTGCCACCAAAAAAAAAAAAATTCAGGTGAAAACCTAAATGAATCATGTTGATATTTGATTATAAAATATAACAACTGTGGTTCACTGAAAAAGATACATAATTTTTGAGTAGTCATAGTGGGAAAACTGAATGAGTTTTTGTGGTTAAAAGTACAAATCAAAACATAATTTTTTAATTCTCAGGTTGGTGATTTAAAAAAAAAATTGTCATACTCCGTTATGACATGAGGAAGGGAAAAGGAGATTTCCAAAGCTGCTGATCGGCATGTAGATATAACCTTTCTATGGGACCGTGTGACCCTACCCAATAAATTAAAATGCGAAGGCTTTTCTCATCGAGCGCCATATTCCTGTGTTTATGCTGGAACACCTGCGGGGAGAGGCACTTCTGCTTGTCCCTTGAGGCCCCGCAATATTAATATTTTTGGATAAGCATTACTACTTTTAAATAGCTGTAAAGACAAATGATGTACAACAGACTTAGTTTCCCTTTCTCAGCCTCCTGTTTAGTTTATTTTTCTCTCAGTTTGGGGCTTAGCGCCCCTAAAATTATAGGGAAATTAAATGCAACATTTCAGGGAACTGTGGTGGAAATGTCCTGCACCACCAGCCTGAGTAATCAGTGAAACTGTTAGGTCGCCTGTTTTCTTCTTCCAATATTTTATATTCTACTATAACCCTATAGCTCTCAATTTCTCTGGAACTGTGATAAAAAGGAAGGAAATACTTCCTAATACACTATTGCTGTCCTTCCCTCCTATTTGTTAGGGTAGCTGATGTCAGTCAAAATGAGTCCTGGAAGTTCTTAGCAATTTTTTTTTTTTAATATTGAGAACGAACACTTGGAGCAAACCAACAAAATTTAAGTGTTTTGAGGGCAGTAACCTTAACGTAAATAACCCCTCGATTTTCTGCTAAGAATCGAACTTGAACACTTTCCAAACTGCTGTTGGCAATGGCGGTTATTATGAGGAAAATGGGAAAAAAGCTGTTTCGAGAAAAGTAGGAATAGAATGGGGCTACAGGAAGTATCTTTTTAGGTATGTAGGCCCTGCCAAAATGTATTTAGAGTTCATAGGCTAAACTTACTTCATCTCCTTCACCTTCCTTTTCGTCGAAATCTGATTTCTCGACACTTGAGTGCCTTCTTTCCATCTTAAGGGAGAAGCCTTCTTATCCCTAAAGTAGGTGTAAGGGTATATAAGTAGGTCCTTCAGGTATAAGAGAAATTAAGGCATGAATGCCTATGGATGTCCTATGATAAAACACAGCTATTCTTCCCTGAAAAAAGCCCAAGTAACCTATCTGTTGATTAACATGGCATCCATACGTAGGTCAAATATTATATGAAAACATGAGAGATCTCGCTTCCTCCATCTCTTTGGTGGAGATGGGTCCCTCCCCTCATTCAGTAGGGCCCTGTATCCACTCTGCTGCTTCCAGCACCACCCCAGTGGAACAGGAAGGCGGAATCAGACCTCGGTTTTCAGACTAAGGATTCTGGGTGATTATGTGACTTGATCAAACTCGGAGACCCTGAACACACCATAAAAATGGTCAAGGCCCAAGGTGTTCAAGATGTCTTGCCAAGCCCCTTCAGAAATCGAAGCAGGTCTTAAAATGTTTGAGTGTGAAAAAATATAATGCTTTTTCTTTAAAACAACAAACAAACAAACAAACAAACAAAACTCAGAGCAGAATCAGGAACCCTCTGTGGAAGACTGGGTCTCAGGCTTTTAGTTTCATAGAGGGCCTCGCTAATTCAGTCCTTGGCGGGGGCTGGTGTGGTGTGCCGATTGACCCCGGACAGACCTTGGGCCTTCTGTGCCGCCCGACATGATTTCTGCACCTTTGTACCGTCGGCCAATAGTCAGAAGAGAGGCTGGCATTTGCTGGTGTCTTTGGTTTGGTTGCTCTAAGTCCTGGGATGTGAGAGACAACTAACTGAGAGCTCATCTGAAACTCTCTAGGAAAAAATGCACTCCCTGTGGAAATTGTTCTGGAGGCCATTTGTTGTTTCCGAGTGTGTTCTTGGGGTCAAGTTAAGCATAATAATTTGGAGGAGTTGTTATTTAAAAATATGGATTCTCGGGCCCTCACTCGGACCTACAGGATTTTTCAGTTTCCTTATCTCCCCGGGTGATTCTCTAGAAGTTTTAAATCTCATGAGTATATGAAAGAGCAAAAATATAAAAACTCTTAGAAATTTAAATTATGTTTATGTTGGCCTTGAACAAAGAATGGCAATTGTCATTGAAAATTAATATATTCTGGTAAATTAGCCGTGTGGATTTCTAGAGGTGCTTAGTTACAAAGCTGTGATTATATAAAATATTTGTTTAGGTGTGACAGAGTTGATGGCTATTTTTTTTTATCCAAGTTTAAATAAACAATACAAGTGTAGGGCAGGCTTCAGTCAGAAAATACCGTACTGCATAACATTTCCCCGTTTACTATTTTATTTGCTCTTACAGAAATTATAAATCTACTACTCTATTTACCAAAGTTCTTTCCTCCCTCTTTAGATTCTTCACTTTGTAATACTAATACTGGAATTGTACTTAAATTATCCATTTAGACTTTCTTCAATTTCAAAATGATACTACTTTAATAAGGGATGAAAGGAAAAATCAACAAAATATGCCTAGAGTTGTCAACATTTCGAATGACAAACAGTAAAAGCTTAATCTTGGAGAATTGTCACAGAGCCTAAGGTTAGCTCAAGAGGCATGTGTCTTAAGAGAATTGACCAAAAAAAGATTACCAAGGAGAGGCATGCTGGGTACCAACTTGCTCTGCTAAGCAATAATATACATATTTTGCAGGTTATGCAGGAAAGCAAATTAGATTCCTCCGCTTCTTAAAGTATCCCATATAGTGACTTGGCACAGAAATTTTATATAATCACCTCTTGTCCCCCACTGCCCCAAAACAAACAGACCACATACTGGAAATGTCCCGGACACATGGGGAAACCGTCATTAGGGGAGTTTTCTCACAGCTCTGGAAGCTGGGTATCCAAGATTAAGGTCTTCGCAGTTTGGTTTCTCCTGAGGCCTCGCTCCCTGGCTTGCAGAGGGCCACCTTGCTGTGTCCTCACGTGGCCTTCTCTCTGTGCATGTGTGGGAGAGCTCTCGGTTGTGTCTTTGTTTTCCAGCCCTGTTGGATGAAGGTCCCATCCTTGTGATTTTATATAACTTTAATTATGTCTGTAAACGTCCTGTGTCCAAGTACAGTCACATTGGCCTTAGGACTTCAATGTATGAATTTTGGGGGAACACAGTTCTGTCCGTAACAGTTGGCTACATCATGCTCTTGAATAGACCCAGTGTAACCCCTCTTCAGTATTCATCCGCCATCATCTATTTAGGGCATGTGGGTGGTTTCTTTATCCCCAGGAAGTCAGAGGAGGCCATGAAAGATATTTTTCCTGCTCCTGCACCCTGTCACTGGAACCGGGTTCCACCTTCACTCTGCCAGTATGAACTTCAGATCTAAGGCCTCTTTGGTATATAAAGCATATACTTCACCCGAAGAGATTAGATGGATTTTTTAAAACCTGTCTTTTTACTAATTTATCTCCACTCTTTTAGGCTCCTGGAGCATTTTTGTTGTTGTTGTTGTTAAGATCAACTTGTCAAATATGAACACTAAATTGAAATTGATGTGCTGAATTTTAGAGATGACTCCAGCTGTCCCCACTCCTCTCAGTTTAGTTGCTGAGTTGTGGTACGACAACAGTCTCAGTTCTGGCATTAGAGGTTATAGTGTCACTGCCCTGGAGTTAGTAAAACCTTCAGCCAGCCAGGCATTCATCGGTCATGCATTTTGCTGCCAGGGACAGCTCAGCCTCTGGCTTCTAAGAGAGGATGTGACATAACCTCTGTGTTTCCAAGGTGTTTGAAACAGAGGCCCTTCCACTTCCTTGCGGAGCTTAAGAGTTGACAGCTGGTGTCCCAATTCCCATGGTCTTAGCAGGATGAGACATGCAGTCATGGGTGGCCAAGAAAGGCGGGCGGCCAGCGTCCCTTGGAGAAGAGTATTGGAGAATAGGAGCTGGGAGCTGAAGCAAAGGAGCATTGCGTCTCTACTGAAACGCTCTCTGGTGTTTGGAGGGAGAACACCTCTGCATTAATGGGGCTAAATTAAACTCTCGGATCATAGGGTTCTTTTACACCCTCCCCTCTCTGCCTGTCCCAGCCTTGAACGAAGAGCTCACTAGGAAACCACACTCTACTCCACTGCAGTTATTATAGCCGGAAGCGGTTATCCTACCAGCAAATGGTTAATATTCACTTATGGACAGTGTATTAATGCCCTGGGGAGGCCGTAACAAACTACTACAAACTGGGTGGCCTTAAACCACAGTTCTTTCTCTTCATCAATATCAATCTGGAGGCTAGAAATCCAAAATCAGGAGGCCGGTAGGGCTACTGTCCCTCTGAAGGCTTTGAAGGAGAATCTGTTCCATTTCTTTCTCATGTTTTTGGGGCTGCCTACAGTCCTCAGCACTCCTTTGGCTTATAGGTATGTCACTCCCACCTTTACCTCCACCCTCAGGTAGCATTGTCCCTTTGTCTCTGTCTCTGTGTGTCTTTTCCAATGCAGTCGTGAACCCACCTTACTCCAGTAGGGTCTGCCTTCCTCCATATTGGATTGAGGTCCTATCTTATTCCAGTATGATCTCATCTTTACCTGATTACATGAGCAAAGATCCTATTTCCAAAAGAGATCACATTCACAGGGGCTGAGGATTAGGACCTCAACATATCTTTTGGGGGAACACAGTTCAACCCATAACAGGCAGTTTCTTTTTCTTTCCCTCAACTAATACGAATTTGAAAAATTATCCAAGTTTCTTTCTGAAACATGATCAAATTTAAGTCAAAAGACTGCTTGTCTTGAATTGTTGACCTCTTCATTAAAAAAAAATAATTTCCATGTTTAATTGGTACAAATTGTGAAAGGCTTTAAGTGCTTTGCATTTGCTTGACGCTGATTAATGAGTAAATTTGTAAACCGTGGGTGTTTTAATTAGCCAGGTTTAATTAATGTTTACTGCCCTTGGAAGATGAAAAGACATGTATAAATGCTCCATAATGTGAATCATTTTTTAATTTGTTGGTAAAAGCTTCAAGTATGTTCAAATAAAGATCACTTATATCACTAGAAAAAAGAAGCTGTTGGAGCACTATGCTAATTAGTATAGAGGGCTCTGAATTTTGAGGTGAATTAATTACATATCATTGAAGATGATTATGTTTCAATACTATGTATTCAGAGAAAGGTTGCTATATTTTTATCTGATTATATAAAAAGAGTATAAATCTAAGAGATCAAAATTGATAATTATATAGAGTATCATAATTTTTGGTGAAGCCTGTGTTTGTTTTTGCTTTTTTTTTTTTTTGGATCCTCAGTTGAGACTTTTTTCAGAGCAAGTTAGAGGTGAAAAAAGGTTATCTGTGCTGAGATGAAAATAACATTTTTAAGCAACATTTTTAAAGAAGAGAAACTACTAGAAATTCTTGTGAATTTTCAACTGGAAAAACATCAGGGGTTTGGATGAGGTCTGGTGCTGAGACTGGGAAGTAGTAAGAAGGAAAGACTGGGATGAGATCTCCCATGTGAAGCCCGAAGCTGAGTGTCATGGAAAACAGTGAAAGGGGTTGTCCATTCTTGGTAACAAAGGGCCCGTCTGGAGTAATTTCCCAGCATGTTCGATAGAACACACCTTCTGGCACCAGGATCTGTAGTTCACAAGGCGACTTAAAGCAGAGCTGGGTCTGCTTTATTTTTCATCTCCTGCACAATTTTCTCCTTTGTCCTTTGCAGAATAAAAAAATACTGTTGGTTATTTTTTTTTTAAACCACCCCATGGATTCTAATATTGAAATGATTTCAGAAAAAAAAGACCCATAACTTTTTTTTTATTGATTTAACCTTTATTGTATTTTTTTCCATTACCATTTAGTTCCCTTATATCCGCCCCCCCCCCAGCAGTCACCACACTGCCGTCCATGTCCATGGGTCCTTTCCCCTTTTTGCGCAATCTCTCTACCGTCTAACTCCTCCCCCCCCCGCCACTGTCATCCTGCTTTCCAGCTGAGTCTGTCCCCATTTTCCTTGTTCAGTTTGTTCATTAGATTGCACATAGGAGTGAAATCGTGAGGACCCATAACTCTTTATTTGGATGTGAACTACCCTGCTCCCCGCAGCTGTTAACGATAACCACCAGTCTTATGCTTTTGTGAGGCGCTGCTATGAGACACAGCAAAGAATTGTCATCAAAGGCATGGCACTTCATTGTGGGTGGAACTGTTCATTCTCTAACAGAATGCAATATACGGTAAACTCCTTCGGGGAAATCTAACGTGTGCTTTTTCCCCCAAAACCCTGAAAAATTCTTCTAGAACCTGGAAAACTCCCATTTTCATTCCAGTGCTCCCCCGTGGGCTGTTTCAGTGCAGACGTGAGCTCCTCGGGCCCCTGTTCTCCGTGGCTTCAGACATCCATACTGTGATGTGTTGGAATATTGCAAATTCAGCATGTCGGAGGAAAACCTGTGTTTCTGCCTTATATGTGCTCTTCTAATAGACAAAGCTCAGATCAAGAATAAAAATATTACCAGCCACCCAGTATCACCTCTGCCTCGTTCCAGTACAACCTCCCCCTGCGCCACCATCGCTGTCACAGTAGCCCTGCCCTTTCTTGTATCTCGTCCCTCAGTGTCTGTCTGGCTTTATCACTCCAGTATACATTTTTACCCACTATCTCCTTCCTCATGCTCTAATGTTGGCATGTTGCTTAAGTATCTTAAAATACCCAGATTTTCCCTCCATCTTTTGTTTTTCCTTTAAAACTTACCTATTAATGAACTGCCAGCCCCCCAACCCGTAGAATGCCCTAGTCGAGATATTGCAAATTTCACACTCCTGGTGCAGGTGAGCATATCCCTTTGCCCCCTGCATTCCACAGACTTAAAGTTCGGGCTCCGTTTAAGCTGCTTCCTGTTCACTTGTGTCCCAACAACCAGGAAAGTCCCAGCCTGTGACAAGTTCATCCCCTGTGCCTTGGTACGTGCAGTTATATCTACTGTGACAGCCGTGCCTCTTCCTTAGCAAATCTGTAATATCACTACCCCCAGCTCAAAACTCCCAGGTTTTCTTTCTTATTGTGTTTGTACCATTTACCTGTTTCTCCTTTGTTCTTTGCAAAATAAACAAAATAATAATAATAAGGTTGCTTTTTTTTTTAATCACCCCATGGGTGCTAATATTGAAATGATTTAAGAAAAAAAAGACCTATAACTTTTTTTATTGACTTAATCTTTATTGTATGGGAATTATTTTTATGCCCGTCTTTCCTCGGGGCCATGAGCTCTGAGTAAAAACAAAACTTCCTTAATTATTTCCTGCACTGGCCTGGAGGATGGTGGATGGTTGGATTACTGAACATTTGATTGAATGAATGAGCTCATTAATTAATAATAAAATGGTTTTATTTTTCTTGGCTCCAGATTATTTTCGTTAAAGCGAGTCCTGTCAGCCTCTCCCACTCCTCTGTGCTGTTAATGCCTCTCTGAACACAGATACTTTCCATCCACCTCTGAGTCCCAGATACCAAGCGCTTTCTGTCACCAGGCTTGGTGTCCCAGTGTTCATGGTTAAGTGATAACGTGAATCAGCTAATGTAGAAGGGAAAGGACCATTGCTCTTCTAGAATTGTGCACTACAGAGCAAGGTTTGTGTTAAAGAAAACGCAAACAGGCCAGTGTGCAGAAGAGCACAGAAAGTTGGCGTGGGTTTTTTTTTTTTTTAATCTGCATGAATAAACATTTACAATGAGCCATCATATCGTGTATGAAAACATGCTGTGATTGCTACAGGAGCTCGTCCTCCCTTGTGACATTTATATATTTATACTTGTGCTGATCTTATTCACACTTACCTGTTCCCCTTATAATTATCAGCAAAAATTTTTAGGCTCTTTGCGTGAAATTAACTATGGATGGATGCTGAAAATTTTACTTTCTACCATGAGCTCACTGGCCTTGCTAACCAATACTATATATCCTTCTAAAAATAAAATTCTGTCAACTAAGCATTTATCAGAGATGAATCAGTTAGAATGCACTTTCTTCATAGCATGGCAGGGAATGGTTGCTAGCTGTTGAGAGCGTCACCATTTCCCATTTCTTTGGTTTCCTTTGGTCCACCCCTGGTTTATCAGTTACCCAGGTAAGAGAGACATTTACCAGTTTGGGAAGGGTGCTGATCAGAGGGAACCAGCACTTAACAGTGTGCAGGTTGGACAGGACCCAGCTGTAGAGGCAGCTTGTAGACTCCTTCCCTCTTCAGGTGCCACTGAGGGTACAAGTTGAAGCTGAAATCCAGCCTACAGGTAGCTTGACAAGCCACGTGCCCTCTGTGTGACTCACTCCCCAAAGAAAGCAGCACGTGGGCTAGTAAAGGCCTTAGCAGAAGTAAAGGTGAAGTTTTCATCTCTACCTACTCTCTCTTAATGGTTGCAGAGCTCAGGTGGAGAAAGGGCACATTAACGGACTGATGCCCAGAATACTCGCCACAGCACCATCAGCAAAGGCTCCAGGAGAAGATGCACTCAGATTGTATAAAGTCACCTACATGACTTTACCTGTATTAAAATATATGCAAAGGCAGTAAAACTGTCATTTGAGTATTTTTCAGAAATAATCTTACCAGTTTTACTTTCTTGTGCTCACTAAGAGCAGTAGCAGTTTTTAAAAAATGAAATGTAATATTGACCCAGGTAGGTAGAGCAAACCTCTGGTTTTATTTCATTTTTCCAGTTTACTCTGTATCTGAAAACTTAAGATAGAAGTAAAAAGAAACAAACAAAAAACCTTACCAGTTATGCTGAATCAACCTATCAGAAAATTGAAAAATAAATACCGTAGAATGAAACAGGAGAGAAATTCGCCATGATTCCATCTCCGTGTCCTCAAACCTGGCACTGCCAGTCCCTGGAGCCTCTGCGTGCTTAGTAACCTCACGGCATTTATTCTCACCAACCACAGTCATAAAAAGTAGATCATAAAGCGATAATGGGAAGAGATGAAATAATCAATTCTGTAAAGGATAAAACTATTTTTAAAAATCTTATTCTTGGCTTTCTGTGGTGGTGGAATTACAAGCGAATGATTGTCATTTTTGTTTTCTGTGTTTTTTGCACTGAATTTGTTACTCTTGCAATTGGTACCAACTGTTAGCATTTTTATGTAAAAGAGGAATCCCAGTGAAGCCCATGTTTATGCCAGAGGGTTAGGCTCTCAAACACATGTTTGAAGAGGGAATTCCACATAATCATAATTAGTTTGAAACTCCTCGAGTTTAGCCATAAAAGTACACATCTCTCAACCAGCCCAAGACAGCCAGTTTTTCCTCTAGCATGCGAAGAGACCGCAGTTTCCTGGGTTAAAAACCACACGAGATAATTCACTTACATTTAAGAGACATGAGGCATAAAAATCGCGTTCGTTTTTATTTTAATTTGCACAGGACGGGTAGCTGTTATCTGTTTATGTTAATGGTCACTGCGTATGTCGACCAGAGGGAAGACCCAGACATACACAGGTTAAAGCAGGCGCCACAGTCTTAGCTCCACGGGACTGAACTTTTTTTTTTTAATGTGTGAATTGTAACCTCAACATGGCATACTGTCAGAAATTCTTTCTATAATACATAAACTCAGTTTTTGGTGTAAACGTTGGAAGAATTTCCCCCTCAGGACAGCGCAGGGTCCCAGCTACCCAGGGAGAACCAAGACTCCTGATGGAGCCGGGAGAAGGATTGGCACGAGTCCCACAAGGAAACATGGGGAAGGAACCCTTTCATCTGTTTTTAGATGCCAGGGGGCCTGACTGACTTTTATCTTGATTTCTGACTGATGCTATTGGTAGAACTAAGTTGTTTGATCTACGTTGTTTAAAAGTCAAAAGGACATTTGTCTTAAGTGAAAAGGGACATTTTCCGTACCCTCAGTCTGAAACCGGGCAAGGGATAGATACCTCAGTAAAATGTCACTCGCAATAAGGAACATTCTCAGGGTGATGTGTAGCCATGTTTGTATGCCCTCCAGGGACACTTTGTTGCCATAAGTGGGCAAAGCATGCTCCATTTAAAAGCCATGTCCAAGAAACTACGAAAGAAAAATAAACCCAGATTCAGACATGGAGACTGCATTTTAAGACTGTGAGAGATTGCCAGGATTGATAGTGTGACTAAAAATAAGAGCACTGACCCAATTTTCCAGAGGTCAAAATAAAAACTAGATTTGTGGAACAGCATTGGTAGGTGATCAGACGTCTATAAAAATTTTTCCCCAAGTTGGACAATGCAACAGCACCTTCCACTCGCAGCCACTGAAGTTGTCCCGTCCCTGCCCCCCGATGCAAAAGGACATTTGCGATGACTGAAAATGCAGACCCAACCCACTTTCCAACCTTGTAAGCAAGTCAGGACCTCAAGGCGTCTAAGTTATTTGAACCCGAATCAGTGAAGCCTAATGGTAATTCATGTAGCTATCATATGTATGCCCATCTCCCAGAGAAGGGAAAGTCTAAAGGAGAGATGTGTTCAGAGGGGAACTGCTGTTGAGCGTGGGCTGTCAAAATGGAGGTGACAGGTGAGGCCTCACTGAGAGAAGGGAACAGTACGTGGGTGTGCACCTGAGAACCACCTGGCTTTCTAGCTCTGCTCGACCATCATGAAGCTCTGTGACTTTGGACTGTGGCTAAAACCTCTTACCTTGGTTTCCTCCTAGGAAGAAAGTAATACCATTGCATTCATCACTTACAACGTATGCAAAACAGGCCACTTGTGATGATGGATGTGTATACACTTCTTTAATATTGGTTACTAGTCAGATTAAGCAGCCATATTCTCCCCTAAAAATGACGTTTTTCATGGAATCGTGAGAAGGTTGCACTAGGTATCAGGATCCTTGTGTTCATATCTCAGTTCTGCCGCCTGATAACTTTAAATGTGTTTCTCAAGATGGATGCCACGATTTGCTCAAGTGTCCACGGGGGTAGTAATCCCACCATAGAGACTGTAGTGGATATAAAATGAGCTAATGGACGTAAAGAGGCCACCAAAGAGGAAGGTGTCACTGGCACAGTTGGTCTCATGCTGTCAGGGTGTCCAAGCATGACACAGTTCACAGGAGGGCTGCCCCGCTCGTCAGAATGTCTTAATGTACAATAATCACTTGAAGACCAGGGTGGTTCTCCCCCAGGTCGGCATGGCAAACAGCTCCTGCTCGTGGAACCGTCAGTAAGTCCATCCCTAGAAGTAAATTTGCTCACCAGATGGAGCTGGTCTTCAGTGGGGGATAGCCCTGCAGTGTGAAGTATATGCCCAGTGCCTCCGCTCTTCTGTCCATTCTCTCCCTCAGAGTCTGAGTAACACTGACCGTCCCCTGAGCACTTCCCTGCACTGGCTCCTATTTCATTTCCTGCCTAACAGATGGTCCGACCAAAAAGGAAATTCATAAGGAGCCCTTCCTTCCCTGTGGCGTGCTGGTTCAGAAATGGTATCATGAGTGATAGCTTCAAGGGGTTGTGTTCTACGAACATGACTTTGAGGTGTTTCAGAGGAAAGTGTCTCCTGGCAAAGTTGTTTCTCGGCCACCCTTGTTTTTCACACCTTGTTTTGGTTTGAGGCCTGTGGATTGTGATTAGCGTAGCTGAGGCCACTGTGTAGTGATACTTTCGTACAACGGGGGGTCAGACCATAATGGGCTTAAGAACCACCCGGGGATCACGTTAACTGGCAGAGCCCGCGTCCCCACAGGCCCTGGGTGGGGCCTGTGATTCTGCTTGTCCACAAGCTCACGTAGGAGGCCCACGAAGCAAGAGTATAGATGACAGGATCCCAAGGGAAGGGATGCAGGCTGAGGGAGTTTCGGGGGCCACGGACGTTAAGTTTAAGGAACGGTGTGGCAGTCATATGCTGAGCCCTGAATCAGACATGCACAGAACTGTGGTTGAAAAATTAAATCTGATCTCACAGTCCTGGTGTGGGCAAAATGCCTAGAATGGATGACAGATTTATAGGCGAGCTTCCTGACTGGGAAAAAAAAAATCGCATCCCTTTTATAAATACTTCCAATGCAGCTGTGGCAGCTGTGGGGGAAAGGGCAGAGAGTGCTTTGTACAGAGGTGTAATCCTTGGGCCTTTTAGCTGCACACGTAAATATTTATTTAAAAGACAAGAATTGGTCTTGTGAGAATCCCCTGTTAGATAAGGTTGAAAGGAAATTTCTGTTTTGGGGAAAGGCCGCTGATAAATGCTTATTTTTATACCAGGAACTAGAAGAATCAGAAAACAGAAAAAAGTAATCACAGCAATGCGGCTTCAATCCCATCCAAAGGAAAAAGCAGCAATCCTAGGGGACGTCAGGTTCACGCCAGCCTCCAGTCCAGACCTTTGCCAGCTCAGTTTGACCCAAGACGAGGCGAAGGTCCGACCTCCCTCGTGATTAGGGAGTTGTCCTCTCCGCCCCCAGTGAGTTTTTAAAGGATGTAAGAGGTCGTCCAGTAATTACAACCAAGGCTTGTAAAAAGAGAACTGGTTTAACCTTCGTAAACTTTACTTTTCTTGAAATCTGCAATGTGGCAGTTAAATTTTTAGGAATTTGACTAGTGGATTAAAAATTAAAAGAATATTAGACTTCATCTGTTTCCCATTTAGCAGATCTTTTATGAGGCTGTTTCTCTCCAAAATCATGGAAGTCTATTGCTTCTACCAAAACAAAATATTTTAGTCATCGGAAGATGAAATCGCTGTTGGGTGTTCTTTTTATGTTCGTTTCTTCAAAATATTTTTTAAAGATTTTTAATGACTGCTAAGCGGTAAGGTATTTTTGTGCTCTTTACTATGAAGTATGTCTGATATACACCCTCAACTCATTTTTACAAGGGCAAGGTGATGGGGTTTTCGCTGGATGTTTAGTATTTGAAATTAAATATCTCTGTTATTGTTTAAGCCGTGGATTAAACATCACCATCGTTGAGCTCAGTTAAATATTTCCACTTTTAACTGGAAAGCTATGTGCCTGGGTATAATAAAAGAAAATAATTAACTCCAGAGGTAATACAGCAGTTGGCAAATGCAGATGCTTAAAAGCTTTGGAAATCCCCACTATATGCCACCAAAGCATTTTAATAAAATACTACATTAATTCGGGTAAAAAGATAATCCATCAGGGCCACCAACCTAGAAGTGTGGCTTCTGTGTGATTAGTCTCACCACAGAATTCAAAGATAAAGTCCCACTCAGAACGGGCAGTGACATAATCGTATTTGGCTCTGGGGCTTTTTATTACAAGCGGAGTGGCCTGGTGCCAGTTGTGTCGGCCACGGGTAACATTCTGAGGCCTTAATAATATCAAGAGGCAGCTGGCTGCCCTGGACCGTTCAAAATTGAATCCCACCCCAGCTAGTGGGAATCCATCTCCACCCTCTTTCTGTCCCGTAAAACCACAGCGATTTTCTCTGTTTCCAACAAGATAGCCAGAGGTGGTGGTTTCTGAATCTCCTGTGTTTGATTGAGATGGGAATGTGGTTTTCCGCTAGTTTGCACCAAAAATAAAAGCCTAAGTGCTTTTCACTCTGCCGTAAATAAATAAGTACATAAATAAATACTAGCTGGCATTTTCTTGAGTAAATCGTTCTCCCATTTTCTGAAAATGAATATAATAGTAAACCAGGAAACTTAATCGCTGTGGGGCTCAACATTTAAAGAGGCTTTTGGAGGAAACTTTCTGCCAATAGTGTAAGAAAGATACAAGAGAAAAGGCAGCTCCTACGATTTGCCACAACCTGAGATGCCAAGTGCAGATGTAAGATTTTCCAGTCTGGCAGTTGCCCGCTCTACTTTTTTACTTCCATGGCTGAGACGGGCATGGTCCTCCTTCCAGCTCTCGTGGGAAATGCCTATTTGAGGGGGCAGACGCAATCACCATTGCACGGGGCTAGCGCTGTTTAAGTCGGCTTGCAACCCTGTAGGAGTGGAAGACGTTATGGAACAGAGTTATACTTACCTTGCCTGGCTTCTCCATTTGCTATGTAAATGGGCATTCCAGTGAGGAGACCAAGAGGGAGCCCCCTTGTCATGCTGTGGGGGCTGAGAGGTGGGGACTCAATGCAGGGAGGCTGGTGTCATGCAGCCTAGGACTTGGATGTCAGCACTGATGCTAACAGGCTGTGGGATCTTGAAGAGATTCCTTCATGTCCCCCAGCCTGTCCCCTGTTGCGTGAAGATTAGAATGCCTGACTCATAAAATTATTGAGGAGAACCACAGAGGATGGGGACTTTCGAGTGGTCTTTGGAGAGTTCCTATACGTGCACTGTAGAGAATCAGAGATGGGCTTCTCCGGTAGCAGGAACGGAGAGCAAAGCTGTCCCGATGGGAAGGCATGGTCCAGGTGGGAAATACCTAAAGGCACCTGTGATGCTCAGTTGTGAGAGAGGTGCGGTGCTACAATCCTGGCACCAGTTCCAGTGTGCGAGCTTCCTTCCCCCTCGACCACCAAGCAATTCTCTGACATCACCTGAGTGTCCTACAGGTCAACCCAAATGTGACACTATCTGTTAGGACATAGTGTCAGATCCCGCAGGTTAAAGACTTAGGCCCCCAAGACTGCCCACCCTTTTCCCCTACCACAGTCAGTGGCACCTCTGCATTGTCACCTGGGCTTCTGATGACCAGCTATAAACTGGAGGTTCCAGCCACTGCCTCCTTGGGTTCTATTAATCTCGATTGGCTCACAGGACACAGAGAAGCATTTTCCTTACTGGATCACTGGTGCAGTGCAAAAGGGGAAGAGGTGCAAAGGGCGAGGTAGGAGGGAAGGGCACTGAGCGTCTGCGCCCCATCCAGAGCGTTACTCCCCCATCGACTCCATCTGTTCACCGACCGGGAATCTCTCCAAACCTGTCCTTTGAAGTTTTTATGGAGGTATCGGTACATACACACAATTGATTAAATCATCGGCCTGTGGTGATTGAACTCCAACTTCTTGGAGGTCTGGAAGAGGGAAACTAAAGTTCTAGCTTTCTAATCACATGGTTGGCTCTTAAGGGGATTTCTTCAAAAAGTCATCTCATTAACATAACAAAAGACACCTTTACCGCTCTCTCCAGTTAAGAGATTCCAAGGGTTTTAGGAACTCTGCCAAGGGAAACCAACTATACATTGTTTGTTATAAATCACAACATCACAAGTGTGCATGGCCTACAGCCTCGTGGGTAGAAAGATAAAGTGGGCTGGGACCACAGAGCGCCTTTAGCCTCGGGCTAAGTAGTTGGGATTAAGTCAGAAACTAAGGAACCACTGAAGTGGGAGGAGCCATTTCTCAGTATCAGGACAAGGGCTGAGGAACAGACAGGGATAAAAATTAGGGTAGGCACAGCAATGAGGAGACCTTCGCAATTTTTATCCAGGCAAAAAGTAATGATACCTTAGGGTGACCAGTGGAAAAGAGGGGTGAGAAATGAATGAGAGAATCCAGAAATAGAATTTAAAAGTTGTCGGTAATAAAAGTATGGAACACAAAGAACTAGAGTTACATGTGGTTCTGAAGCTTTCAGACCTGTGGCTGGTAGAATGGTTCTGCCATGATTAGGAAACAAGGCCTTGAGCAGTTTTGTACATGCTAAGTTCATGGGAGATATATGTTAACGGATCCAGCAAACTGTTAGAAATGCATAAACCTGAGGGGGAGGGAGAAGTCAGAGCTGGGGAAACACATTTCTGAATCATCCAAAGGTAGGAAATCCTCCGAGTTTCAGAATGGATGGGATTTCTAAAGGGAGAATTGCAGAAAGAGATAGGAGAAGAAAAGGGTAGGGATGAAGAGATTAGAAAAAAGGAACAAGAAGAGTTACTCAGAAGAGTCACAAGGAGCAAGCTTAATGCTTTGTGTGCATGACAAAGGGAAAACACTTTCAGCTGGAGAAGCAGGGTAAGTTATGATAATGCCACAAAGGCACCGGGAAAAATATGGTGCCCGGTGGAGCCAAACGCAGATCATGGTGAAGGTTATTTCCACTCAAGATGAACTGTAAGCACCAAAAATTATTCCAGAAGATTTTTCTTTCATATTTTAAGTGCTTAACAGTCACAAGCATGAGATTTATATAAAAGAAATGTCCATGTAATATATTAAAGGAGACACTGGCTAAGTTATTAGCCATCACCTGTGACACTGTGAGACATGAAGAAGTTGGAAGAAATTTAATGGAGGCCTTTATCTGAATAGGAAAGGTCATTGCAAGCATCGAGTATTGAAGTTTAGAATGGTCTGTAGTGAACAGATATATATATTGCAACTCAAATTAGACTTCAAAAGAACTTGATTTGCTTGGGATTTCATCATTTAAAATAATATTTTGCAATAAAACCAACTCCATGCAAGAATATTAATCTCATGCTTTTAATGCTATTCTGTCAGATAGTTTTAATAGATATATTTTAAAAGAATTTTAATTTTTCAGCTTTGTTTTTTGTTTTTGTTTTTGTTTTGTTTTTTTTGCTGATTTAAAAGAGAATGTGAAGAATGATAGTAAAATATTACAAATCAAATTTAAACCCTGATTTTATTTTTTTTAATTTTCTACATTGATTGGTTTGAAATACATAATACAGTAAACTTTTGATGGAGGTATGGCTGGAAAATGAGATATTCTGATTAATATTGTTAATAGCATAATTGCTATCCATGAACACCTAATTTTGAAAAAATATGTCCCACAGAAAAACCTGGCGAATCTTTGGCAACACATAGGAGGTTCATACTTGTTGTGATACCGTTTTTGAAGCAATAATTACTTGATACAGGGTTATATTCCAAGCTCTTTTTTCTATAAAAATGCATTTCAGTAATGAAATGTATAATTTGGGAATGTTCAGTGGTCTACAAGAACTTCAGGTAAAAGTCGGCGATGTCCCTTAAAGTTGAACTTGTTTAGTCACTTCGATTTGGAGATCAGTGATAGCATTTTCTGAGAAGAGAAGCCGCAGAGGATTAAGGCAAGAATATTTGCTTTGAGATCACACGAGACATGTTGGGAGGGAGGGACACTTAGCCCTCTGAAGAGGAGGCTGGAGCCGAGCTTCACGTGTGCAAGGCTGCAACTGGAGGGCAAGGGGACTGTTTCTCTGTCACCTCAGAACATAGATCATGCTGCACAGCAGAGCCTTTGGGGAAGACAGACTTGTTCAAGGCAAAACCATGAGAGCTGTTCAAGGCCAGAGCAGACTGTCTGTTAGGCTGCTCTGGTCCTGACACGTGTTCGAAGACAAGGCTAGGGGTTCACTGGATATGTCCTTTGGCTTGAAAGAAATGTACCTTGAAAGTAATGCCACTCCTCCACAGCAAACACATCACCAAAGCATGCTGTTGGTCCCCAGTGATCATAGTTTACTGGGAGAATCTGTTAGAGAACATGACAAGTTAGCTCTCCCAGTCTGTCACCACTGGAAGAAGCATCAACCCACGTCTAAACCATTGTTCCTGGGCTCACGACCCGTCTCGGGCACTTGCTGGCTATGAGTTTGCACAAGTGGCTTAACTACCGTGTGCCTCAGTTTTCACGTCTGTAAATGAAAATGACCGTGATACGGCCTCATGGCTCTCAATGAGATCGTACATGTTTTGTCTTATCAGATGAACTGCTGCAGAAAGAGCAGAACTACTCGGATGATGTCTTGGCCAACATGATCAGTGAACCGAGAATCAGTTATGGAAATGATGCTCTCATGCCGTCTTTGACTGAAACCAAAACCACCGTGGAGCTTCTTCCCGTGAATGGAGAGTTCAGCCTGGACGATCTCCAGCCCTGGCATCCTTTTGCGGTGGACTCGGTGCCTGCCAATACGGAGAACGAAGGTAAGGGGCCCGGGAGGGAGCAAGAACATTCTGGTACTTGTACAGATCTCTAATGTCCTGATGGGGGAGCGTCTTATATGAATTCCCTTAAAATACTTTCTTATTGAGAAGTATTTTGTTGTTTTTGGAATGAAAGCACAATATTCAATTGTGTTTATGAGACAGTGGCCTGGAATGCTCACTTTCGAAGAAAGTAAGTGATGAAATTGTGGAAATCACAGTTTGCAAAGTGAAGAGAGAAATTTCAGTGGGGTTTGCGTAAATGGAGATTTGAAAGACCCCCAAATAGTTTTTATTTTGGTTGTTTATTCTAGTGCATTAAACTTCAGATTGCATTAAATGTTGAAGACAAAGACAGAAAACCACTTATGAACTGTAATTTTGCTTAAGAGTTTTACAATTTTGTATTTAGAAAATGCACTATAAGGCAACTGTCAAAATTAAAATACACATTGGTCTAAGTATTTTTTCCTAAATGTTCAGAGAAGTAAGATTTTCTCTTGTCTAAAAATTTGCACGTTGGCCAGTGTGCTTTCTTTCAATTTCTTAGCAGAAATGTTCAAGTAGTATCTATTTAAGAAAGATTATCTTTCTGGGTTTTTTAAATTCCATATTAATTTTACATGTTTAGAAGCATAAAACTTTAAACACAGGACACCCTGATGTTTAGATACTAATAACATATTTTTCAAGAACACGGCAGAATTTTGCCTGTGAGTTCCTTGGTTAGAGCAGCACCTTTGGCGATGGTGGTACTTATAATATGGACATTTGTAGTATGGGTGGCTCAGAATACAGCCAGTCACTTCTCAGACTAATTCTGAATCCAATATAAGACCTTACATGCACTAGAGAGCTTTTTTAAAAAGAACCGTTGCAGAAAATCGTTGTATAGACTGTTTACATAATGTGAGTGATCACCCCAAATTTGTTTTATTAATTTTAAAAGAGGCACCTTACAGTACTAATGCCAGATATGAACAGCATTGTTATTTATGACATAAAAATAATTGAGACTTTATTATTTGTAAAAGTAATTCTTACAAGGAGGGAAAATTTTAAGGACTTTAGTTATCAGAAACCAGGGTAACTTTCTTATTAAAGTGATTTTTATAGGTGGAAACATTTTGACCATTTAAAATCCTCATTGTGCTATCTCTAATGAGAATTGTTTGTGGAAAATGTCCGGTCTCATTCGTAAATTGAATGTACGTGAGATTTCCTCTTTTCCTTTAGAACATTGGGTTGTTTGCTTGAGGGAGAAATAGGTAACATGCTGAAGCCTAACACACTTTTCTGATAGACAATTACTGTCCTTAATGTCCTTTAGACCAAATAATGTTGAGTACTTGGTGTGTCATTTATGTCCAAGAGTTAGTTTTTTATGAAAACAATTTAAATACATAGGTTATACTGTTATTTTTATAAAGAATTACTTATCAATTTCTCACAATTTAAGACCTTTTCATTTTTTCAAATATATAGTTTCTATAAATGAAATGTTTCCATTGAATATTTGCCATTATTAAAGTAGGATAAAACATACTTCAACGCTGACCTAAATCATTTTTATGAACACACACACAAATAACAGAGACTAAACATCATCGTTTTATTTGCAGTAAAGTTCATGGAAAGAGATTTAGAAAACCAAAGGAAACTAAATTAGCAGCAGTGTAAAATGAATTTACAGAACTGACTGCGTATGTTTGATATAAAACTTGGTATTTCTCTTAAATGTGAACTCTTAGACATGTGGACCGTCCCTGTACAGAGTTTAACAAAAATAAAAGACACTCAAGTTCTATGTATGTTAAACTTTCAAATGTAGTGAATACAGTGAAATATAACAAGCCCAGGGCCACACCGCACACCACAGAATAGCAGGTGTTATGAGTCGTCCTGTCGCAGGAGATGCTGCATTTCCTGAATTTCAGACTTTTCCTTTACTTTCTCACCCCATCAGCTGTAGAGAGCTTAACTGCTTTGTATATGAATATCAACCCGCATATTTTCTTGATGTCTTTAATGCGGTCAATTTAAGTAGGCAATTATGTTAATAGTATAAATAATACCAACAGTTAAGTAAATCTCCCTTTATATGCCCTAGACATTTATCTTCACTTACATGTATTCATATACCTATATGCGATCTTCATTAAAATTATTTGCATATTATTAAGCAAGCTGCTTATATCAAAAATTTTCAGTAGCAATCAAACTGATCCATTTTGGTTAGGAAAAAAAATGGAAGGATTGTTCCTTTTAAGACAAAGTAATAAGGAGGAACTATGTCACCAAGGCGCCTTCCTAAATAAACCCTAATGCCAAAGTGATCCCCCTCCTTCCTTCCCCAACTCTTGTCAAATAATCCAAAGAAAGAAATTCGGATTAACTATACTGGAGTTCCCCAAAATGATCACTTTTTGGAAGGCCAGGAACAGTACAGTTTGGAAATATCCAGATCTGTAATGGACTAAACACCTGTTCAGATGTGGGCTCCAAGAGCAGTTCTGTGGTCCTTGGGCTGCGATTCCTAACAGCACAAGCACCGTCTCGCTGGTCCTGGGGAAAGGCATCTGTGCACACAGGTGTGAGAAAACACACACACATACACACACACACACACACACCAGGCCCATGGGCATTGCCAAGATGCCCAGTTTGGCAAAGGCCTTCGATTGTATGCCTCTGGATTCTTGACCCAGTTAGAGGTGCCTGTCCCGCGTGGATGTAACAAATACACATGCATGCTGCTCCAGGCCGATCCACAACTCAGGTTCTATGAGCAAGAGGGACGCGATTTTCTAAAATAGTGAATAACTCTCGGGAAGGCTCTAAATAAAACCATCTTCCCTCAGTTTCCCCATTGGTGAGCTCCTGTAATATCCAGGTTCCAGTAAAAACTGTGCAGAAATACTTTGTGTTTGTTTATAGAACTGAGTTAGGTTCAGCACTCACATAACCATGAATATAAGAAATCGTGTAGGGTACCTTGGTGGCATTGCCCTGTGCCTGGTATCTGACATCCTGGTCCCATCTCCTAAACACCAATAGTGCCCTCCCTCCTCCCCCAGTCATGGCGTCAACCAAAACCACCTCTACATCACCCCCCACCATCCCACAGGATAGTAATCCCCACCCCCTACGCTGAACGATGTGGATCAGAGTTTACATTTGAGCTGTTTCCTAGTCTGTAAAAAGAAGTTGATAATAACTCCTCACTAACTATAGGCCGAAAGCGTGAAAAGAGATGGCAGGTAAAGCTGTTAGCAAAGTGCCTGCAACATAGTACATGTTTTTTTGGCTTTTGTTTGGTTTTTTGAAAGAGTGTATTTATTTACGTTTAGAGAGAAGAGAAGGAAGGGAGAAAGAGAGGGAGAGAAACATCAGTGTGTGAGACAAACATAGGCCGGTTGCCTCTTGCACACTACCAACCCAGGACTTGGCTCGCAACCCAGGCATGTGCCCTGTCTAGGAAACGCCCTGGTGACCTTTTGGTTCGCAGGCTGGTGGCGCTGCATCCACTGAGCCACACTAGCCCGCGCCCAACGTAGTACACGTTTTCAAAGAGAAACAGCATCTTACTAGAGTGGCTTTACCAGAAACAGCCCAATCAGTATATCCGTAAAATTAATGAATATGACAAGTTATATATAGGGTGTGGCAAAAGTAGGTTTACAGGTGTAAAACACAGTTTGTTCTTGTATTATTATTTATTAATTATTGTATTATTTTTATACCGACAACTGTAAACCTAAATCTTACCCTTTCTGTCCTCCTCCTCACCCTTTTCTTCCTCTTTCCAGAGCCCTGTTTCTTGTTAATCTGACAGACATACGCTCACACACGGAGCTGTTGAAAGTACCTAGAATCCTCAAAGGATTTCCTTTCATTGTTTGTGTAATTCTTATCATGATAGCTTCAGACACCGACCAAAAATGTGTTGCTGTCGTTGTTTTTTTAAGAACCATCAGTGAAGTCCAGATAGAGGGTCAGACACCCAGACATTCTTTTAATTTATATTGGAAAAAAAAAAGCATTATCACAAACACAGTTTTACAATACTTTAGGCTCTTCAACCAGTTGCAATTTGCCTGAAGAGACTTTTATTCTGTGTTGTGGGTTTTTTTCCAATCCACAAAACTTCACTGGCTAAACTGAAGTGAAGCCGTTGTTTATAACACTGTTTTTCTTATGGATCATGAAATCATGTGGCTGGAAGTGTTTGTGTTGATGGCATTGAGTTTGTTCTTTTTCATGACTTCCTGAGCAGGCCAGCCAGGAAGGTCAATGTGGAATGCAGTGGCCACCAGAAAGCCTTTGTGGCCAGCAGTCAGCTTCTTCGTCTGTAACACACGTGAAACGCTGTGGCATCCCTAAGGAGGCACGGCGTGTCTGGGAAAACTGCATGTATGTACTTGCAAAGCGAAGCTACCTTCTGTCCTATTTTTACCAGGCCGTAAAAAAGCAATGAAGAGAAATCACTGTCAGTGATGAAACTGAGATTTCATAAAGTCTTTCATTAAACCTGATAACCTGTCCTTTTCAGGCCTCTCTTTGCGTAAAACTGCTGATTCCTCCTTCACCTTGGGCCAGGTGGGGAGGCTGTGCTAGGCAGCATTCAGCGTAGAATTGGCCTGTTACAAGCAACGCCAGAACTAACAAAACTTCGAAGCCCCAGAATTTCAATCATCCTCTTCCTCTCCTCTCTTATAGGGAAGGATTTGATTCAAAACTTGCTGAAGGCAGGCTTAAGTTTTATTTTAACTCTTGAAGATGATCTATTTCTTATTTTGATTTATTAAACAGCCAAGGTAAAATGTTTTGAACACTATGAAATCACCTTCTGGTTTAACAACTAATAGTCCACTTGAAAACTTAGAAAGTATTTGCTGTAGATTGAGAAACAGTGCAGTACTTTGTCTTGTCGATGTGTATTCTTTTTTTTCAGTAATGTCACAATTGTCATTTTAAAAACGTATTGATGTCTGCTCACTGAACACAAGAGTTAGTTATTTTTTTCAATAGTAATTCATACTGAGTCAGCCTCAAGCTGTTAAAGCAGGCTAACAATTAAGTAACTAAAACTATTATTGTTTTACCTTCCTAAAAAAGAGAAAAGGCTTTATTTCAAATAATACACATACATTGGGAAACAAGCAGAGAAATTTATAGGAATAGTCACCTCACCCAGAAATAGCTGATGATAGTTTTTATTGTGGTTATACTTTTCAGACTTTTTTGTATGCACATTCGATACTTTGTAGTATTCTCTTAGGTGATTGTGGAATAGTGTTTAATCATTGAGAAGGTTCTTTCGCATGGCTGCACATTTGAGCCCTGGAAGAACCAGGTCGACTTGGAACAAAACTGAGAATCAGGAGGAATGTGGTTTGCCCAGGATCACAGGAAGTAAGCGGTAGCATTACAGTGCGCCTGAGACTGGACCAGCTTTTCAGGCTGCACTGAAGCCCCAGCTCAGCTGCCTCCCTCCGAGTCTCACGCCGTTTCCGATGTTCTTACCATTGATCAGTGTGATCACCCCTTAGTTACTTCTTTGCTCTGTAAGCGCGCTTTTGTACGACCTTATCTTCTCTTGAAGCACCATCTGATGCCTTTGTGAGGAAACTCAAAACGTACAATAATTTTTCAGCTACCTTCATTTTAGAAGGAGTAATCAAGTCCCTTGGTCTTTATGGTTGCAGATCGGGGGTGGGGAGTAAAATATAAAAAACTATATTGTTCAAGTGTCTTGTCTTAATTGAATACACAAATGAAGTGTTAGAGGTTAGTCATGCCCACAGCAATAATTGTTATAGAATATTTCGTAAATAGGATATTTAATAAATGTGGTTTTATAGTATTTGAGAGTTTCCAAAACAGATTTAAATTTTTTTGTTTGTTTGGTTCTTCACTACAATTAGAAGTTGCAGATGTTATTATTTTTATTTTATATATGAAGAGGCAGCCTCCGAAGTGGCCAGTTACCGAAAATCACGTACGTTGTCAAAGTTAGGTTTAGCTGTCTCCACCTTCCTTTCTCCTCCACCGTACCACCATCTGCACGAGAAAGACCCAAGCCACACTTCTCTTTTTGATTCATCCAAATGTCTTAGTATTCTCAGAAACATTATTTCCTCACATTTTGAAGACTTGGCATGCTGTCACTTTCTTTGCCCTCACTGTTCCTGCCAGCGTGTGACATTCAAAGTCGACATGGGTTCATAACCCCGCCTTGCATGCCCAGGCTGTGGCCATCAGTAAGCCGCACGCTCTTACTGAAACCGCCGACCCGGAAGCCTCCCGCCGAGCACACCAGTCTTCCCAGGGACCCCTTTGCTCACGCTGCCTCACCTTCCCACCTTTTGTTTCCCAGGTCTTTCCCCAGGGGCCTTTCCCCTCTCTTGGCTTCATTTGCCCCTCGTCCATTTATTAACCCTAAAAGCTTTGTTTCCCTCCCTTGCCTGCTTTCTTCGAAGACCAGTGTTGACGTTCAAGTTAATATTTCTGAGAATCAGAAGCCCTTTGGAAATAGCAGTAAATGGTAGACAAGGGTGGGCACTATTGTGCCGCCCGCCCTGTTTTCTTTGGGCCAGACCCAGGATACTCACACAGGAAACATTGTGAAAGACAACAAACGCAAAAGGAAATACCCGCATTTCACACACTTCAGCTGCGTCACCTATTTACATCAGCCTTTAAAGAGAGAAAAAGACTGACTGACCAACTAACTTTTGGGTTTGTCTCTCTTACACTCAAACTGGGAACAAATTTGATTCACTAAAAGGTAGCAGATGCGGTGAAACTTTTCTCTCCCGATAAATTCATCTTTGCATTCCCCCTGGAGATTAACGGAGTCCTTTTGTAGCTAATTAACTGTAAAATAAGATAAAGATTGGCTAGTGGTAAAAAGAGGTATCTTTAAGATATTCTGCTGGGCTGGGTATAATAGATTTTATTTCTAATCAAAAGACAAGAGACGATCTGTAAACTCGCTGAGCGGGAAACCCACACACCGAGCCCCCCCTCCCCGCCCCTCTTTGATGTTGCTGTGTATCCCGATGAGTGCTTTTGTGAGAGAACTGAGGGGTGGGATTGGCATGGAAGAGCCAAAAGCCTTCTGTGCAGCGGTCTCCCTCCCACTCCTGACACTCAGGATTAACTCACTGTGGTTCTTTTCCAGCTGCTCCTTTTTTATAACTTGTGTATTGCACATGCTTTTCCCTGCTCAGTGTTCCGGAGCCTCGACTTACCATCTTGATTTGTCTTGTTTGCTTTTTGTGTATCTTGCTTCCTGTGCCCAGTCGAGCCTGTTGACGCCCGCCCTGCTGCCGACCGAGGACTGACCACTCGACCAGGTATAGCCCGGGTACCTTCTACCTCTCAGCATCTTTCGCTTGAGCTTGAGCAGACGCCGTCCCCTTTCTTCCTTATCAGCCTCTCCAAAATGCATATATTGAAACAACTTGGAAACCAAACTTTTTTATTTTTAATTCCCCTTTTGCTTTTCCTTACGCTTCATTTCTTAAGTTGTTTTTTTTTTTCCTCTCTGAGCTTTTCTTTTCAAACAATAAAAGAGAGCCCTCCCAACTTTTTTTTTCTTTATCTTTTTAAGTGGAGAGGATTATATAGAGCCTGCCTGTCCTCAGAAATGGAATCCCACACAGATGCAGCCCCTGTCTGGTGGCAACTTGGTTACTGCAACGAGCATCTCATCCGTTCTCGTTGGGACCCGGCTGGTCCTTTTCTAACTAAAGTGGGCTCAAACTTCAATCAGTTCCTCAAGAAGACATGATTTTCTAAAAATATCAGAATTGGAATATCCCCAAAACCCAGAAATTTTTATATTTCCTCTTTTGTAGGTTGTATATACTCACTCTCAGTGAGTGGCTAACGTGGCACGACAGATGTACGTGCATGATTTTGCATACAAGTCCTTTATTTCTCACACTACTTAAAATTCCCAATAACACCACAATGAATACTTTTTTTTTTTTTTACAGTTTCCCAAGCATTAAGAAAAAGCATTTTTTCACTCTTCATTCTGTATCTAGCCTATCTCAAAGTTAGCGTTAAGAGTAATCTCACACCACAACAGGGGCACACACACGCCTGACTTTGACTCTGTGCACCACCTCACCCGGCTGACAGTAGGCAATGTCGCTGGTGACTCAAAAAGAGGAGAGAAGTTACTGAATCAACAGATCTTTGTATCCTGGGAGGTTTTACTCCTGGCAGTGCACACCTTTGGGTATTTATTGTCGTCTTTAGCCTCATAATGTCCCTGTGCAGTAATCAAGGAATAGGAAGTTAACCTCGTCTGGAGAGGTTAACGCAGAGAAGCCTGGTTCAGGCAGAGTCAGCCATGAGGCCAGGAGTACCCCCTACCTCTCGGGCAGGCTTCAGCCGCTTCCGGTCCCAGCCACGGTCATTGAGGAGAACCCACAGTCTGGCTCATGGCATCCGCAAGCCTCGGCACTGTGCTTAACAGGGCGGCAGGGACCATGGAATGACACGTCTTGTGACAGCTGATCTCGTTGATTTTATGAATCTCTGTCTGTAGGGCTTCTCAGAGGAACGTAAATTAGAGAGAGTTAGACACAGCTTTGGCTCTCTTACTGTCTTCCTTATTGCCAGTGTCACACAAGTGAATGTCAAGGAGGCGGCAGGTGACACTCCCATCCTTTTCAACCCACTGGCAGGGCCCAAGGCGGAGGGTCAGTTTCATTCTAACTGCAACTGAGACCAGACCAGGTTGGTCATTTGCCACAGGCCTTTTTTTCCACAGGGCTGTCTACTTTATTTTCAAAGAAAGAGATGCTTTTCATCTATAAGCATAAAATGTGAATTAAATTTTATTTAGGTCTTAACATGGGGCACGCTAGTCTGCTGTGTGCCTACCGAAATATCCAAGATGGGACGACACCACCAAAGTCGATTGTTTTAAAATCTAACATGAACGAGACTTTTCCATATATTGTCGAACAAAAGCATTCTGTTTTAAGGGAAGAGCTAAAGAATAGTCAGATGGAATGTATAGATGGAAAGCCGGCTAACCTAAAGTCTTTGTTATAATGATAGCAGCACTTCATTTTGATATTTCACAAAGACCGATGCATTAAATGGTGTGAACGGTTAAATAAGAAAATAAATAAGTCCCCTGCTGCAAGGAGCTTGAAGTGTAACTGAAGGGATACGCCCAATCTGTATATTCAGAAAGACAAGACGGAAAGAGAAAAAGGCAGGGAGATGCAAAGTACATAGAGAGTGAACCCCGGTGTCAGTTGATATGAGCAGGTGGGACACTAACAGAGAGTGTTAACCAGGCTTTTGCTGGAGATGAGCTGGGAGAAAGGCTTTTGAATGGCTTCGGGCACGCCCATTGGCAAAGAAGAGGGGAGTGATTCTGTACAAAGAAGAGGGGACCTGAGCCAGGCTTCTCTTCTCACCCAGCGTAAGGCTTGGTTGGGTTCCCCCAGCAGAAGGAGGTTATAGACGGGAAGGAAGGCTCAGGTGTGAAGTGAGGAAGATCCTAGTTGAAGCATATTCATGCGTAGCTACACTTGCTACCTGTGCATGAAAACATACAGATGCACTGTATTTCTGTGCTTCTAGTGAGTCTGGTGAACATTTGGACCAATTTCTCCCCGTTTTGTAGCATTAGTTTTGGTTCTTCCATCACCATACTTTGTAAGACTCCGTGCCTCAGTCTCAGGTGCCGTATTATATCTTTATATTTTACAGACTTAGAAACCCTTCCCAGGATTGTCATAACTATGTCATTGTTCTTACGTAATCACTCTTGTCGCTCTGAAACAGGTAAAGAAAGGGTTTTTGTATAATCACCACTGAGGACAGTGACTTTGCCTTGACTTTCATGTCTGAAACACCCAAGGTGCTGTCACTTCTAGAATGTAGAGTCAGGTAGGGGACACAGAAATACCAGGGGTGGTTTCTGAGCGTAGTGGCCATTATGGCTCCTCCCTGAGGCTCATTTCCAGAGAAAAACGGACTCAGAAGGACAAGTTACACCATTTGACCAGAATAAAGAAGAAAAATACACTAGCAGCCTCTTCACGGGGCTGGAAAGCGACCCTTTGCACTATAATTTATTACCACCCTTCTCCAGTCCTAATGAGGGAAACCAGACCCTTGTCCCCAAGTTATGTGATAGGCTTCATGCAGGATTTGCCTCAAATGAACAACAAGCCCCCCTCACTCACCATGACTTAGAAAACGAGGCTTAAAATAGGATCAGCACAGCCCAGAAAATGTACCTGGTGAGCCTATGAACAAAGGTCCCTGCGACTATTTAAATCTATGCATAACATTTTTTTACATGCAGTATCAGCTTATTACCATTGATGTTTTCCTATGTGCAAGCTTATTATTTTTTCTCCCCTTTTAGTGAGATTTGCTTAACGTATAGAAAGTCTTTTCAGTAAATGATTACACATGCTGTACAAAAATGAACTAGTAGGAGCTCTTTCTGCTGGAAGTCTCAAATGATTGAGCTATAATTATCTGTTGTTCTGACTTGATATGTGAATTTGAATTTTTTTTTTAACCATCAAAAGTATTCTTGGTATTCTTTCAGAAGTACTGCGGGCTTTTAAATTTTTGAGCAGCGAGCTCCTTCTTTACTTATTTTTTGATGTGATTATTTGGTCTCACAAATCTAAAAGAAAAATACTATTCAAAGGAATTTCTTTTTAATCGCAGAAATATAGTGTTAAATATTGCATTGCTATACCCTAACAGGGAAAAAAAAAGGTGAAGTATAAAGAAATCACTGTGGTTCTACAAGGATCTCAGATCTAAACGGGTTTATAGAAAGCTAAATATGTACAACTAGGTAAGAAATAAGAGTATCAGTGTTTGCAGCCCAGTAATAATAGTGTCAGAAAGATTAGAGTCCAAATGAGGTGAAACTTAGGATCAAGTGCTCATAATTTTAAAGAAAGAAAATAAGAACAGACAATCCTGCAGCTCTCCGGACAGGGCTGGGGATGGCTGGGGATGGCTGGGGACAGGGGTGGGGTACAGTCAGAGCACTAGATAAAAGGTGAAAGAAAGGGAAACTCTCCCACGTTGATTGTATTTCTATCTTTTCTGTTTATATTAAAGAGAATGACCTTGTTACAAAAGGAAATTAAAACCCAAGATAGATCGAGATAAGAAAGGAAACCACTAGTCCCTTGTATTAGTTATCTATTGCTGTGTAACAAATAGCCCCGTGACTTAGCAACTTAGAACAACAAGCATTACGTTTCTTGCTATTATCGTAACGCGCAGGATGTTAACCATGGTTCAGCTGGTGCTTCTGGCCCAGGCTCTCTGGGGAGGTTGTACTCAAGACATCTACCAGGTCCGCAGTCACCCGAGGGCTTGAAGCCAGACTGGGACGGGTGGGTCTGTGCCCAAGATGGCTCACCCCGTGGCAGTGGGCAGGAGACCTCTGTCCCCGCCATGGGAACCTTTTTATAGGGCTGCTTGCGTGTCCTCACATCATGGCAGCTGGCTTTCTCCAGACCAAGAGAAAATAGAAAGGAAGCTGCGGTGCCTTTCATGACCTAGTCTCAGAAGTCATCCACCATCGCTGTCACTATATTCTCTATTTGAAGCAAGTGATTGCATCTTGTCCACACCCAAGGGAAGGGAGTTCATCTCACCTCTTGGAGAGTGGACTGCAAATTTTTGGATATATTTTAGCACTCTCACCTCTCTCTACCCAAGTTCAGATCATTGTGACCCACATTAATTGCAGGCTAACCGTTCTCTTGAGGAATCTGGAGAATAGGAGAGCTGGAAAAGTAAGAAAAATAAGAATAAGTAGTTCTGACAAGCGGAAGGGGAAGATGGTAGTTCACAGCCTACAAGAAGATGTAGATTGATGCTGATCTTGAGCCTGTTTTCGGACAGCTCGTTAAGTGGAAACTGGGTGAGCAGCTGGACGAGGAATGGGTGATAGGGCATAACCAGCGTGGGTCCCCAAGGTCTTGGGCAGTTATGCCCCCTCCCTTTCTGAGAGGCTGTGCTGTTAGACTGGCACATCAGATGCTGTGGGCGGTGTGCTTTTCTGTTTCAGCTAGGTGTGTGACAAGTGCCACAGCACCCTGTAGACAAGATGGTAAGAGGGACTAAGCAAAGAGCAAGAGATTAGGTCCCATGGGAGCTGCAGGAACCCGGAAGATGTAGCCCGAGTAAGAGGAAGGCCGGCAGGAACAACGTTGCCACTCCTTGGGCATCCGAACTGTTCAAGGCTCTAATGCAGATGGGAGAACTGGGCTTGCCGGGAGCTGAGCAGGCGCAGAGAAATTATAGGAAATGGACTTGAGCCTACAGTAAGAAAAGCCTTTTCTCCAGGCAAAGCTGCCTGAGCACAGTGGCCAACTGATCAATTCTTCTGTCCTGGCTGGAGCTGAGAGCTGGCCCTCAGTTGGGAACACCTACGGGGAGATCATTTTAAAAGCCCTTCTCATCCTAAAATTATGACTTTTGCTATTTAAATACAATGTAGACATGTATACTTCATACCTTCAATTTTTTTTTTTGTTTTAAAAAATGACTTTGCATTTGTTTTTAAGCTTCAAATTACGATTCGAAAAACAAAATACATGGTAACAATTAGTGGAAGAATCATATAACAATTTATAGAGAAGGAAGAGCCTGTTGGGCCCAAAGAAGCATTTCCAAAAATTGTGTGCTGCAGTTCTTTACGCAGCAGCGAACCACTTACACTCTGTATCTGTAACTAAATCACTTAACTAAATAAATGATAGGCTTTTTACAATGCTTCACTGCATAAATACATGAACATAATTTATTTGTAATTGGAACAAAGCCTCAGAGTGGCAGTTTTATTCTATCAGGTTATTAATGTTCATTTTTAAAGGCTTTTATAATTTTTTTCTGAAGGAATGTGAGCACATGCAAAAAGACATACAATAGGATAAACAATAAAAGCCCCTTGAAACAAGCCAGCATACTCTAGGAACAAACCCTTGCCAACCCCACAATTAACATTTAATTTGTTTTTCCCCATTTAAAAAAAAAAAAAACATGTCTGTAGTATGTGTTTAAAGGCAGTAGAAACCTTCAGATTTTTTTCATCTTTTATCTCTCTTTTGTTTAAAATAGATGGTGGTTAAGGATTTATATATATGGCATGCCATTTTTCAGGGGGTGGAAATCATTAATCTATTTTCATCTAACTTAAGGCCTAGAAAGCGTTTTTGGTGGCCTTTGTGCTGTAGTGTTACTGTCTAAAGAGAAAACAAAAAGCGGACCTCCCCGCGTGTTTTAATTATGGTGCGATGCTTATGGTGTAATGCAGGTTCAGGGCTGACGAACATCAAGACGGAAGAGATCTCCGAAGTGAAGATGGATGCGGAGTTCCGGCGCGACTCGGGATACGAAGTTCATCATCAGAAGCTGGTGCGTAAAATAATCTGCCTCTTCCTTCGCTCTGTCTTGCCACATGACTTATCAGTGCTTGTTCATCCTGTGCCACACATCCCGTTAAGGACAAGATTAATAACAAAAATACATCACCTGCCTATAGGATCGTCATGAAAACATGCAGAAAAGAAAGAGATGCCCTTTCTGTCGCAGTTCTTCCGTCTGGAAGGCGGCTAAGCCCCCACCAGCCTTCAAGTAAAATTAATGTCTATGATAGTGGCCATCCTCATTAACTTCCATTCTATTTTTTTAGGAAAACGGGTTTATAATAGGTTTATTTGAAGGATCAAAATCACAAACACATGCAAACACTACTTGGCTTCACAGAACACTTTATTCTGCCCATTCACTTAAGCGCACATTTTGTAATTTGTTCGTCGCTCCCTCTCCTGTCCGCCCCAGACTCCTTCGTTTTATGCCCCGCCCCCGAAGGGGCGGGACCTGGGGTACGATCTTTGCATGGGTCCCAAGGCCAGCGACACTGCAGGCTGCTCCCGGCGGGGCTGTCGGGTACAGGCTGAGCCAGGAGAATGGCAACTTCCTTTTCAGACAAAATTGGGCAACGCCTCCCCCCCCCGCCCCGTCTTTTTCCCCCCAAAATGTTAAAATAAGAGGAAATCAAAAAGTGGCCATTTCCTCTGCAAGCAGCTCTAGTCATTTTGTAAAAACCCTTTACCAGAAGCTTCAGATAAATCCTGCCTTATGTTAGTGCTCCTTCCATCTTATCAGTACGCACAGCAAGAGGGTTCAGTTAATAAAGGAGACAATTTTATTACACATTCAGTGGTGAACAAGAAATGATCATAAAATTAGCATAACAATAATAATGCTTGAGAAGGGCTTGCTCAGGCACTCATTTTTGTTTTAGTTTCTGTGTGTGTGGTTTTTATTCTTCTTTCAAGGGGAAATCTATCTTTCCAATATTCATAAATAAAATTTATAAATCCAGATAGTAAACTCCCAAAGAAATGCTTTTAATTGTTTATGCCTCAACTTTTCACTCTGAATAGTTAGGGCAAATCAGAAACTGATTTGCATTTTAACTCCCATAATTTTTTTTTTTAATATAAAAAGACGTTTAGCTTTTCGGAGCATGGTTTTCACTGGCAAGCTAATCCAGTATAGTTATTATAGAATCAGGGACACTCTTGACCTGGCTGATGCTGAAGAGCTTACAGGAAAAACTGGGGGAGCTACTAAAGAGTCGGGGGCTGCTGGGGCAGAGAGCTGAAGATTAATGTGTGGATTTGCAGTTGCTGGTGCCTGTGTCATGAAAGTCCACCGCTGCAAGTACACTGACCCCTGTAATGTGACAGTGACTGATGGCAGCGGCAGCAATTAGGAGAATCCGCTCCCTCGACTGAAGCCCTTGATAAGATAATGCACTATAATTAGTGCAGTGAATATTACAAAATTACAATATTTTCTTAAAGACATAGAAAGATGTCCAGACTTGCATTTATTGTTGATTACCTCACACTTGTCTCACTACCTAATTAATGACTTGCTTTTTATAAATAATGTTAAGCCAGCAAATTCTTTAGAAAGTGGAATGTTTATGAACGGCTACTAATTTTGTTGCAAATAGATCATGAGTAAAACTCGTAATTTGCTGTATATTATATTGCCTCTTCAGATAGCTAGAATGTTGGTTTTAGTTATGAAAATCTGTCATTTTACTGTCTTGATATTAAATGAAAACAATAATTAGAGAACTGTTTATTAATTTTTACATAAATTAAAAATGATCTGTGTTTAGTAGTTGTTATGTCAGATGACTTGGAATGAGATCATCTTATATAAAAAGATGATAAAAGTTGCAGTTTGCTTTTATAATTCTATTTTTAAATAGTTAAAATTGAAAAAGAATGACCTGTTTTTATGAACACCAGGAAGAAGTGTAGTAAAATAAATTTATCATAGTGAAAAAATTTCTTCTGTACAGTGGTCTCTAAATTCTTTTTATGTTTAATCCAAATAAACAGCAACATTTGGGTTTCTGGAGACAGCACAGTAAGAAGGCATGAGTTATTTTGACTTAGGAAAAATTTTTACACACTACTTCCCTTTGAAATAACTGTTTTAAACATGCTTCTCAAGGTTAGTTAGTGTTCTGCTAAATTATTGTGGCTAAAAGTGGGTAACGAAACGTCTTTTTTCTTCTACGTAACTCCGTTTTTTAGAATGCTTATTCCTGTGTACCAATGTCCCTCTAAGGAAGTTAGGACATTTGCGGGTGTAGTTGTCACACATCAGGTCTCCCAGTTTTAAACCTGCTGTGACTAGGAAAATGCTGACCTTTTATAATCATGATTCATGACTGTACGGCTTTTGATAGATTCAACCTAATACCCCACCCCTCACCAAATGTCTCACCTGTCAAAGGGCTTCAGGTCCCTCTGGACTTCTGTTTTGCCATTCTGGGGACAGGCAGGGGGACAGTGGGTGTGTTCACCCTGACCGGTCACATGTTGTACTACAGATTACAAATGTCATTCTTAGTTAAGTAGAACGTGTGATTTTTTTTTTTTCAAATATGCACCAAAAAATGGAGTGACCAGCACCTCAAACTTACAGCGTGAGATATACTGAATATATGAAAACTTTATATCTACCTCATCAAAATGTCTTCTGCAGTCACAATCCCTTTTCTTATTTGTTTTCAAGGTGTTCTTTGCGGAAGATGTGGGTTCAAACAAAGGTGCGATCATTGGACTCATGGTGGGTGGTGTTGTCATAGCAACAGTGATTGTCATCACCTTGGTGATGCTGAAGAAGAAACAGTACACATCCATCCATCATGGTGTGGTGGAGGTAGGTAAACGTGGCTGCGTGTTTGTAAGTGGGTGTTGGAGACCACAAGGGAATATCTTTGCTTGGTGTTAGGCTAAGGATCATCCATGTGTCTCTTCATTGAAAAAAATCCAAATTCCTGCATGGAGCTCTCAAGTTGCAGCCCTCCTCGTGCTTTGGTTTTCATTCCTTCTAACATACGTGCTATGATCAGGGCATTGGGGTAACGCACTGCTACATCAACTTCTTATAATTTGTATTGAAATATCAAAATTCTAATGTTAATGCCTGGCTTAAAAAATTGATTACCCTCAGGCGTTTAAAAGAAGAAAAAAAATGGCAGAGCTTAAAAATGAAAAAGGAAGTGGAAGACTGCTTTTTTTTTCCAAGTAAAAATCTAAACACATTTGTGTGTCTTAAATAGTGTGACCTCTAACTATAACCAGGTAATAGTAAACCTCACCTTTAAAGTTTGGCAGGAAATCATACCAGACAACTGAGGAGAACGTGCAAGGTTATTCAAGATGTTCAGCCTGTGACCCTGCACTTTTCACCTGAAATACCCTAGTTTTGAGCCAGTAGTGAAGCTGTATGGGAGGCGGAGAGAGGACCCACTAGTGACAGTCGCAGTTACTGCACAGTTAGGTCCTTGAGACTGTTTCTCCCCGTAAGCCACCTGGTCACTGCCATTTCTGTGGATAGCACAGAAGCAGTGGGTTACACCACCAAACTAGAGTAAGCTACAAGATGGAAATATGACTTCTTAAACGCATGATACAAAATATTGAAAAATAAAATGTACAAATAAGTTCTTTTTATGCTCTTAAAATACAGTTAGGGGGAGGAAACCTTGTGCTATGTGTAAGTTCTTAAAAAACATCAAGAAAAAGAGAGTTAATCCATCTAGAGAGGTGTCGAATTTTTAGAGCTGAAAGAGATCTCAGTGACCAGTCAAACTGCTCTTCTCATTCTGTACATGAGAAGAGACCCATACGGAAGCATTTGCCCAGTGTCAAGCCAAGTAGGGTCAAGGTCAAAGCACACATTTCCCCACAGCCTCTCTATTGTTTTTCCCTTCAGAGAAAAGTCCAGATGTTCCCAGCGAGTTAGATTTCTCACTAACCCCAAGGAAACGTTCTCCAAACCGTGTCTGACCGTCAGGGAACAGGAGCAGTTTAAATGTATTAAATTTGTGCAAAGCCAGGAGCCTCGCTTGGTTCAGCTCCTAAAATCTCCAGGCCGCTTGTTCCCAGGAGCTGCTGATGGAAATTGGTTTCGTATCTTACTTTCTCAGTCCTTATGGGCATGTATGCAGTAAAGAGCAACGAAACAAAAGAATCCAGGGAACGAGTGACAAGATGTAAAAGAACCGAGTGACTGACAAACGAGTGTGAGAACCTAAAACCAGCAGTGATAGTGTCGTCAAAGCCAGGGTAGCGTTCTTCTCATAATAGTATTTCTGAATTTGTGTCCTTTGAAACAGTAGAAGATACAGGGTCCAGCACAAATAACGCCCCTTTTTTATGACAAACTCTTTTCTTACAAAATCATTAGCATGCAGTTCTGTAATATAACAGTATCATGTTCAAGTGCACCCTTTGACATTTTAGGTGAGATGTTCAAATTAAACTAGCTGTTACACCCGTATTATGACCCCGCCAACCCCACTGAAGCCACACCCCTGCCACACCCCGTACGTTATTACTGGCATCAGCTGATCTCATTCCTACTCAAAACAGTTTTGTTGGGGTTTTCACTTTAATCCCAGGTTTGGGCAAATAAAAGTTTTTACATACTTGAGTAATTCAAAAGCCGTTTTTAATTTCTTTAATCTAATTGGGTTCTAATTGCCTCAGACTGACAAGTCTATCCAAGAGGCAGCTTCCTTTTTACCAAAGTGCCCGTCTTTGGTGACCAAGGCCACATACAGCCAGTCCTCACTTAATGCTGTCGATAGTTTAAACAACATAATGAAATCAGTTTTACCAATAGGTTAATTGATGTGAACAAGAGTTAAGTTCCTGTGGCATCTCATCGACTTGATGACAAAACACCATGGCTCGAGGACCTACCGTATTGGTTTGTTCGGGCCGCCATAACAATGCCACAGGCTGCGGGGGCTTCAACAACTGAAATTTATTTCCCCACAATTCTGGAGGCTGGAAGTCTCAGATCAAAGGCATGTAGGTGGCTCTCACGTGGCCTCCCCGGGCCTTCACCTCATCCTCCCCTGTGTGTGTGTGTGTGTGTGTGTGTCCGAACCTCCTCTGCTTGTAAGGACACCAGTAGTACTGGATTACGGTTCACCCTAATGATCTCATTTAACCTTAATGACCTCTTTAAAGACTCTGTCTCCAAAAATAACCACATCGTGAGGTATTGGAGATTAGGGCTTTAGTGTACGGATTGGGGGGCGGCGGGGTGGAACACTTTAGCCCATAACAGAGCACAATGATGCTGGGCAGACAGGGAGGCCTCTCCTGGGACTCACCAGGTACTTATGTGACAGGACACATCCCAGGCCCTACCCCAGACCTAGGGAAACGGACTTTCCAAATAGAAGGCTGGGAACCTGAGTGTTGAAAATTTTTCTGACTGAATCAGATGTTCAAGGATCATCTAAGTATTTCTCCTTGGAAAAGAATCCATAGATGACTAGTTTTCTAAGGTTATGCCTTTTAAGGCTATAAAGGAGACTTACAAGCATAATCATAGCTCCCTAAGTTAAATGTTTCTTTTAGTTACCAAGAAAAGTCTCCTTGGATATGAAATATCAGAGAAGTTGACACTTCAACATAGACTCTGAAAAAGAAAAGGAAATAATTTTTAAGTCAAGAGGCATCCTTAAAGAAACAAAATTATAAGAAGGACAGTGCTTCATCTCTTCTTTTGACATTCATTTCTCTAGCTACTTGGGAGCAACTAGAAACTTCTCTAGAGTGAGTATCTCACCTTGTTTGTGTTTCTGAAGAAACGCTTAGTCAAGCTCCGTGTTGGACCAGAGCTTCACCTACAGTGCTGTCCGCCATCCCTGCCTCTTCAGAAGGTTATAGTCTGGCAGGGTTGGTCAAACTTGAACACGAAGAGCTACAGCCCAGCCTAGGCACCTGGGCCATCCCACCTGGGCCAGGGGCAGAGTGTGCTGGGAGGCTTCAGAGCACCCTGTCTCTACGAGCACACCAGAGTCTACACTCTGTGGAAGTGGTTCTCCTACACGACGTCCTCCACCTGCCTTCACAGGCTCTCACACTCAAGTACCAGGAAACAATTTTATTTCCAGCCCTGATTAACCCGTTCCATTAATGAGTAACCCTGCTTCACTAAGAACAAAAAGGGACAAATGAATATTTCCAGCCGGCCTGGCTAGAGTCTGTCAGGACAGTGTACATCGCACTTCACACGATTGGTGCCTGAGGAAGACGTCATGACCCTCCTGTCCGTAGAGTGAAAGATCCCGACAGAAGGTGACAGAAATGTAGAAGTGAAAGCGAGCCCAGAATTTTTATTTATAGAGCTGTTACCAGAGGGAACCGAGCAGTTGCTGGTTTTCGTTATTGAAAAATAAGCAGTAAACATTGATTTAATGATTGGCTTCGCCATGAGGCCAGAGGGTCATCCTCTGAGCCACTAACCATGGCTTCCCAAAGAGATCACAGTGCCCTATTTGTCCCTCAAGCAGTGACACGGTGGCCCTCTGTCCCCCTGCTTCCCAAATACGCCACCCTCCTCAGTGGCTGGGGAGCCAGCCTCCAGCTGAGCTAATCCGCCGTTGCTCCTGTTTGAATCTGGCCCTGCAAAGCCCAACGCCCGCTGACCCCGGGTTCTGTTTAGTACCAGATGGGCCTTGCCTACACTGATGTCAGTTGACAGGGGATACTTGACAATATATACTGTAGCTCTTTCCAGTCCTCCTAAACGGACACCTCCTCTTCATTGGAGGCGGGGGGCCAGGACAGGTGTTGTTTAAGGGTACAGACTTGCAATGAATAGTAAAAAAGCCCTAGAGATCTAATGCACAGTATAGTAAATACAGACAATATTATAATCATCAAACTTGCAAAAAGACTAGAACTTAATTATTCCAACCACCAGAAAGGAAAGATAATTCTCTAACGTGATACAGGCACTAATTATCACCACAATAGCAATCATGTTGCAGTGAATAAATGTATCCAATTAACATGTACACCTCAAATTTGAATAATGTTATGTGTCAAATATATTTCAATTTTCAAAAATTAGAGAGGGGGAGGGCACAAATTCTTGATAATAGGGTGGAAAATATTTTTCCTTCACGGATCTGTTAACTAGAACTCCAGAAGCCTCTCCACACCCCCCGTCAATTCGTTAACGATCTAAGTGAGAAGAGAGTAGCTTATTTAGCTTTCTGTGGAGTTACAGCATATGACTTTTTCGGATGAATGTGCCATCATGCTGGTGATATTATGAAAATACTGTGGCCTCTGGGGTCCTTTTCTCCTGGCAAGAAGGTGACATGGGTGGTGTTGTAGTGCAGTTGGGACAGAATGGGCAGGTGGAATGCGAAGCAGAGGTAAGAAAGCGTGAGGCTGGACTCAGAATGCAGACGCACGTGTCTCGAAGCCACCGGCAGGACCAGACACCGGAAGGCCAGAGGGAAACACCAAAACCGATTGCGAAGGCCCAGCAGAGGCTCCCGAGTCTGCCTGGAGAACGTCTCGATGTAGGCATCAGCCATAACTGAACTACTTGTCAAGAGATCGGATTATAATTAGGAAAAGAAATGTGTACACAGTTGAATAGAAGATCAACACCGGGAGGATTGAATGGGGGCTTGAACACTTAGTTGCTCTTTTCTTTGCTTTTATTTTTCTGCCTAGTTACCAGCTCCTTGGCTGCTCTTACTCTGTCATTACTACATACACTTGAGTTTATCTTCTCCTTTTCTTGTCCACTTGGATGACCTGAAATGGAAAGTTGCAGGGATCCGGATTCAGTTGTTTGGTCTAACTCGGTGCCATGCATTAAAGGGACATCCTTCAACACACATCCTGCCAGTGATTATCCAGGATAAAATTAAAACATGCTGTAGGCTGGCTTAAGGTATCTACACTAGACACCATGAGATAACGGGAGAACTAGAAACTGAGGAGACCCAAATGGAATTTTATCTCTGTGTGTGATGGTTGAGCTGTAAATTCCTCTGGATACAGTGAAGGGATAAGTGGCTCCAAAAAGGGACGTTCGGGGAGAAAGGAGCAGGAAGAGATTCAGAAGTTGTACCCAGGGCTCTGTCAGGAGAAGGCGGGTCAGGCGGTTTGGGCTCAGCCCTCTCCTGTGTGGAACCAGGTGAAGTGCAGTCAGGAATGAAGACCACACGCTGCGCCAAGAGCCAAACACTGACCTCTGGTCGTACTGCTGCCATCCGATGCAGAGAGTTGGGAGGGAGCGTTCCAAGGTGGTGTGTGTGCATGTTTTCACCTCATCAAGTGACAGCTGTCCCTGCTGACATCATTGTCCTATCATCCCTTCTAGAACAAACACCACTGGCTCCAGCCTACCCCAGCTCTGCTTTAATGAACGTAATACTAAGGTGCTCAGCTGCACGGGGTCGCACTGGGCCAGCAGATGCATGGTGCCCCACGCAGTGGTGCCGCTTAGCCGTGCGGGACAGGCTGCTGAGCCTACTGGAGAGGAAGGCTCCCCTCACCCCAGACCCTTCCCTCAGTGAAAGGTTTATCCGCAAATGTGAGGACTCGTGTTTCACATTTTGCTTTCAAGGCGTTGGGGGTGAAAAAGCTACAATCCGTACTCCTTGGGTGCCCTTTTGTAAAGATAACTTTTTCTCCTGTAGCTTCCGGGCCCTCGCTGCCCGTGGCAGGAACGGCGGCGCGGGAGCAGCCTCCCGGAGGCCAGGGGCAGAGGAGAAGCAAGGAAAGAGGCCATGAGAAAAGGGGAAGGTTAGAAGCCTGGGCGTCACACCGGCCTCAGAGCCTCACATTCCTGGCCGGGCTCTACAGCGCTTGGCTTTGGACTTCAAAGGGGACATAAACCATTGAATTACCAGGTGTCCCTCTGCACGTGATGAATGCGTATGACAGCTGCCAGTCAGTGCAAGGGTTGCTGCAGCCCCCAGAGGGTATGCAGCTATGATATCTCGGCGTTTAGCGGCATGGTTTTTCTGCACTTGGAAACGTAGCGGCTTTAGCTGGATCTGCACAGCCAGGTTTCTTTTTAACCTTGACATTCTTTGAAATCTCAGTTAAGAGGTGGCACAGAGGAAAGAGCTGCCCAGGTTTGAATATCACACTGCTGCTGCCTGGAAAACCGGCAGTTATTCCCACGAGGCCAGTGATGTTGAGCGTCCATTTGAACATTGTCCTCTCAGGGTCACACTCTCTGACCATAGGGGAGCCAGAGTGTATTGACAAATCCCTTTTTCCAGTTTTACTGAGGCATAGTTGACATACAATGTATTAGTGTTCCTTATACAACATGGTTTGATACATGTATTTATTGTGAAATGATTATCCCAGTAAGCTTAGTCAACATCCGTCGCCTCGTATAGTTACAAGATTTTTCTTGTGATATGAACTTTTAAGACCTCCTTTCTTAGCGACTTTCAAATAGACAGTATGGTATTGTTAGTACCCGTCACCGTGCTGTACATTACATCCCCATGAGTTGACTTATGTTGTAACTGGAAGTTTGTATCCTTCACCCATCCCACTCACCCCCCACCCCTTGTCTCTGGCAACCACCAACCTGCTCTCTCTGAGTTTGGGGGTTTTTTAGACCCCACGTATATTGATATCATCCAGTTTTCATCTTTCTCTTATTTTACTTAGCATAATGCCCGTAAGGTCCATCCATGTTATCACGAAAGAAAAGATTGTGTGTGGGTGTGTGTGTGTGCATGTACCACATTTTTGTTATTCATTCATCCATCGATAGACACTTAAGTTGTTTGCATGTCTTGGCTCTTGTAAATAATGCTGCAGTAAACATAGGGGTGCAGATATATTTTTGACATTGTGAAGTCATTTCCTTCCGATAAATACCCAGAAGTGGAGTTGCTGGATCATGCAGTGACTCTATTTTTAGTTTGTTGAGGAGCCTCCTTACTGTTTTCCATAGTGGCTGCACCAGTCTTTCAGTTCAGATTATTCATTAGGCAGCGTGGTCTCGTCGTGGCATCATATCAAGCTCCAACCCTGGACATGGTGTCTTAGCACCAACACACCTACCCTGCTCTTTCCTCTTCACTGGGTGGCAGGCGGATAGCAGTGTGGGGGAGACTGCATAAGGAACTGAATGTTGCTTCGCAGCACTCAGCAGTGGGGGGCAGGCCTGCAGTATTCTGGAAATTATGTGGGGAGCCCACTTCCATCGTGTGTGCAAAATAGAAAGATCACTTTGAAGGAAAAACCATCTTCTGCACACTACATCCTAACTTTTCTTTGGAAAATGTGCTTCTTCATTATGGTTAAATTTGTGTTGCTTTTCTTCATCTTCAGTGGTTTTGCAGAAGAGAAATTTTTTTTTAAGTAAGTTTTTATTCTTTCAACAGAGTTAAGTACTTCCTCTTTTCTGTGCACGCTGAGAACAGATACAGCAAATAGACAAGACCCCTGAACAGCCACTCCCCACAGTGCAGGGGTGAACACACCTTGCCCAGGGTGCAGAGAGTATATTACATGCTTCCACACAGCTCTGTCCTAACAGTGACACTGGGGAGTGGGGGGGGGGGCGAGTGGGGGGACAGCACAATGAGTTTACAATTACCAGCCTAATCTTAGAGATAAAACGCCATCAACAAAGGGTCTATTTTTAAGCTCTAGCGGGACGTACTTCTATAGTACCTTAGTGCTCACTTTAAAAAAAAAAAAGATAGCCTGTAATCTAGAACAGCATGTTCTTGTTATATTTTTCCTTTTTTTCTGTGTCAAAGAAGAGCCCCTTTGATGTACATATCTTGTTATTTTAATTCAAAGATCCTTAGACCTCTCTTCGCCACATTAAATTTAGTAAAAACAAGGGCAAATGAACCATGGGAGTATATAGCACAGTCCAAATTTGAGTGTCTCCCAGTAGTCTTTGCTGGGTTTCTCTTCCTGATACTCTTGGATTTTTTTCTAGTTTACCCCCCACACTTTCAGGTAAAGCAGTCTTCCATCATGGGTGTTTTTGTTTTTGTTTTTTGTCTTTTACTGAGCCAACAGGGCAGGGAAAATAAATTTTCCACACTAGATGTATCATTCACTTACTGTTGAGTTGGGGGAGCACTGCAAGGTTTGAAGCGCCACCTGGTGGCTGGACGGAGCATCTAACTGTTGAGCACAGGGTTCTGCTCCAGGTGTCAACGTGCAAAAGACAGAAGAGAATAGTGGGTGTTGTGCAGCCTTGGCAAAAGGAGTGTACCATACTTCTTATCACCTTACAGCTTCTCCACGTGCACTCTTTGGAGGCTGATTTTTTTTAACTCCGTTTTCCTCATGCTTGCTTTTCAGGTTGACGCCGCTGTGACCCCGGAGGAGCGCCACCTCTCCAAGATGCAGCAGAACGGTTATGAAAACCCAACTTACAAGTTCTTCGAGCAGATGCAGAACTAGACCAACCGCCACAGCAGCCTCTGAAGTTGGACAGCAAAACCATTGCTTCACTACCCATCGGTGTTCATTTATAGAATATTGTGGAAAGAAACAAACCTTTCTGTTTTATTATTCACTCATTATCGCCTTTTGACAGCTGTGCTGTAACACAAGTAGATGCTTGAACTTGAATTAATACACAAATCAGTAACGTATTCTCTCTCTTTACATTTTGGTCTCTACATTACATTATTAATGGTTTTTGTGTACTGTAAAAAATTTAGCTGTATCAAACTAGTGCATGATTAGACTCTCTCCTGATTATTTATCACGTAGCCCCTTAGCCAGTTGTATATTATTCTTGTGGTTTGTGACCCAATTAAGTCCTACTTGAAATATGCTTTAAGAATCGATGGGGATGCTTCATGTGAACGTGGGAGTTTAGCTGCTTCTCTTACCTACGTATTCTTTTCCTGATCACTATGCATTTTAGAGTTAAACATTTTTAAGTGTTCCGAATGATTTAGGGAGTTTTTTCCATGATTGCATTTTACTGTACAGATCGCTGCTTCTGCTATATTTGTGATATAGGAATTACGAGGACACGCGTTTATTTCTTTGTGCCTGTTTTATGTGCACACGTCAGGCATTCAGAATTGAAATTTTTTTGGTCCATGTATCTTTGGATCTTTGATAAAAAAAAAAAAATCCCTGTTCCTTGAAAGCACTTTTATCGGTGGGGGAGGGGGGTGGGGGGAGGGACTGCTCTGCTGGTCTCAAATTACCAAGAATTCTCCCCCCAAAATTTCTGCAGGACGATTGTACAGTCATTGCTTATGACCACGATAGCTTTCTACACTGTATTACATAAATAAATTCAATAAAATAATCCTGGGCAAGAGTTTTCTTTGAAGAACAATGAACATTAAATATTCAGAGTGATTTTAGGGGGGAAAGAGGGTAGATTTAGTTTCCTTTAACCAGTCTAAAACATTTTATCTGATACCAAAAGATGAAAGGGAAAGGGGCAAAATCAGGGAATGGGGACAGCATGCCTGGACAAACCCTTTAAGATTTGTCTTCAATTTGTATAAAATGGTGTTTTCATGTAAATAAAAACATTCTTGGAGGAGCGCCATTGTGCTGGTGTGAATGATTCCATGGTCACCACCTGTTGATTGGTCACCTGAAGACTAGTGAGAAGCCTAATGCACCCTAATATTGGACGTCCACGCCTACTGTGTCTTAGTCATAAATGTACGGCCAGTGCACACCCTCCAGTGAGTGATACACCTCATAGACGTAACTCCATTTTTATTCATTCCAAAGCATTCTGTTGCATATCTCGGTCTTCAAGTCTGTCCATGTCTTAGTCCGTTTCATGAACGTTTACATATTTTTAACAGACTGGGTAGCTTCTAAACAACATAAACTTAGCTCATAGTTCTGGAGGCTAGAAGTCCGAGATCAGGGGGCCAGCATGGGTAGATAAGCCTCTTCCAGATCTCAGACACTTTTCCACGTTGCAGGAGGGGTAAGGGGCACTTCTGAAGCTTCTTTTATAAGCCACCCCCTTAATGAGGATTCCACTCCCATGACCTATTCACCCCCAAACCCCCTCTAATGCCATCACTTTGGGCATTATTAGTATCTCAACATAGGAATGCAGGGGGCACACAAACCTTCTGATAGACCAGATAACAGTCCCAAATAGGAAGAGAAAAGTTTCAAGGAAATATAAAACAGGATTTCTGAACCCTGGCACTAGTGATGTAGTTTGTAAGGAATAATTTTCCTGCTGGGGGCAGAGGGGGTGGTAGCCCAGTGCATTGGAGAATATGCTTAGCAGCCTCTCTGTCTTTAACCCACTGAATGACAGTAGCACCTCCCAGTTATGATAATCAAAAGTGCCTGCAGACACGGTCAGATGTCTGATGTCCCTTAGGGGGTAAAATCACCCCCGTCTGAGAACCACTGTTCTGTATCTATTTTAAAACAAAGCCGTATGCCCGTGATTTTTAAATGGGGAAGCGTGCTCAGACGGCTATTCCAAAGGTCCAAGAACACGCCCACTGCTGTCTCCATGGTGTCGTTCCTGGTGTCAGGTGAACATGGGAATCGGGCAGCACATTTCAGCTTTACATTGTGGCCTTTTCCACTAAAACACGAAGCATAGAAAACTAAACAAAATCACTTCGTGCACGATAATTGCAGGCTCAATTGAACTGCATCGGAGCGCGTCCCACCTTCATGAGAACAAAACCCTCCTCTCCCTCACCCTGTTAAGGGGCAATTAGACGACTGCTCTGTGAAGACATGTGACACGGGACAGTTTACATGCATAAGCTGCGGCCCCATTTTGCCCAACCCAAAGAGAGGTAGCTAACAAGGTAAAATTAGCCCTGATAAAACTATACTTCCGATAACACTAATGAAATGAGATCCAGCTTTGCCAGATACAGGATGTTTCTCCCAGACCAGCCTATAATCCCAGGAACTGCATGCTTTAGCTTTGATCATTAAGGAAAAAAAAATTTTAAATGCCTACATATAAGAATTATGAAAAGCTAATGCTTTATATAATCTTGGTTCTCAAGTTGAGGTATATGGTAAGGATTCTCTGGGGAATAATCAATGGGTAATTTATACAAAACCAACATGTCATCAAGTAGGAGCATAGTAGTAGTTGCCCAAGACAAAGACAAATGAGATTTGGGGGGAGTTTGGCATCGTCAACCTGCTGGGCAAAACATGGCATCTCAATGTGGTTTTAACTTTTATTTATCATATTATGAGTAAAGTTAGATAACTTTTCATATGTTCAAGGTCCATTTTATACCTCTGAATTTTCTGTTTCTGCCTTTAGTGCTGGGCTTGAAGTCTGCTTTGTCCTCAGGATTGCAAGCCCTATCGTCTGCTGTTTCCATTAGCTTTCGTCCACCCTTTATTTTCAGCTTTGCACTTTGAGTGTGTGCCTGTCCGGTATAAGCACAGAGGTGGGTTTTGGCTTTATGAGCCCATTTGAAAATCTTTTAATGGACAAGTTAGGCCCATTCGATTGTGTGATGTGACGGCTATGTTTGCGCTACTCTGTCATATCTCATGAGTCTCTGACATTTACTGTGTCTCGACGCGGGGAGGGCTCTTGCCGTGCCTACATGAGTATGTGTCTCTGTTTTACAGGAAGCTTTGTATTTTCATTCTCGTGGTTACTTTTGCACTGATGCTTTTCATAGTGCTCTTACCCTCCATTTCCTTCATTAGCCTTTTTCTGTCTTTTCTAAGTGCTGTTGACTCCCGCCTCCCGCCTCCCACCTCCAGGGCAGTCGGCGTTCTTACTCTGCTTCCCTTTTCCTCCTTCGCCCATCTTTTCCATTGCATTTGCTCTACAAGAATGTTTACTTTCTTTTTTTCAGCCCAGGAGCCCATCCTGTTTTAACCTTAGCTCTACAGTCCAATAAGGGAAATGAAATGCTCTGTCAGTCCTTTGTTCCCAGAAGTCCTTTGGTTGGATGAAGCGCACGCCCCGGGAAATTCCCCTGCCACCACCCATGTGTACAGTTTTCCTGCAGTTCTGGCAAATTCAAAGCTGATTTTCTATTGCTTGAAACTTGAAAGGCAGCTTGTTTTTCTTTAAGTTTCTTGAAAATGCTGTTCCATGCTGTTTCCTTGCTTTGTGTGTTATTTTTAAGAAATCTGAAACCAATCTAATTCTTTCCCTTCACAAGCTTTTTTTTTTTTTTTCATTTTAGCCTAGAGGATCTCAGATTTTTGTTTTTTCCTGTATTTTTAAAGTATAATCATTTTGCAAAGCTACGTTTCACAGTTGATTATTTGTGGTCAATTTTCCTAAGTATTCCCTCCTTCCCAAGCCCTTTCAACGTGTAGAGTCGGTTCACTGATTGCTGGAACTTTCTCTTAGAGTTTTGTATTCTGTTCCATTACTTGCATTTTCTTCTTCAGAGACAGCAATCATGTGAACTTTCGGCCCCCTTTGCTTCATTTCCATTTCAACCTTTTTACTTTATCCTCATCTTCATTCTCTTGGTTGTTTTCCCTCTTTTATTCGATACCCTTTATTAAGTTTTTATTCGAACCCTTTGGGCACCTTATAATTGCTCTTTATCACTGATACGGTTGTATGATTTTCTTCTATTTCCTGAGTCCCATCGGCTCTCGTTTCGTTCCTTCCTGGCTTTTGGTTTTGTTTTTCCCCGTTGACCTTTCTGCTTACTTTTTGTATTCTGGTTCAGGGTACTTTCCCTACCCCCAAATGCGTGTTGGGGAATGTTTAATTAATAATGGGTGTTGTGTGACCAGTTTTCTTCAACTTTATGGTTGTTGGGGGTGGAAGGAGACTTGGCTAACAGAGAATCTTTTATTCACAACTTGGGATTTTGGAAGGAAGACGTTTTGCCGTCCTTCTCTGCGGAAAAGGCCTGTTGTTTCCTGTTCCTGTTCATTTCGTGGGCCAGGTGTCCTCGTGAGCACGTTCTCTTGTGCATTCTGCTGCGTCCTGTGAGTCCGTCATGGATGGCTTGGGACAGGGAGAGGAGGGAAAGAGTCGACGTGCCCTGTTCCTGTTTTCTGAAGGAGACTTCATACTGCTTTTTCCCCTTTTTTTCCTTCACTGCCTGTCTCCCAGGATACCCCTCTGTTCCATGGAGCCTGCCGACCCCCAGAAGCTTGCGTCTCCCAGTCTGAACCTCTGGTCCTGCGTACTCCCGCCCCCCTCTCTGTAGCCAGGGCTCTGAGCTACTAAGTCCTCTTGGTGTTACTATTTTTGTATACAGGGTCCACCACAAATAATGCCCCTTTTTTTATTACAACATCTTTTGTTACAAAACCATAAGCATGTAATTCTGTAACATAACAATATCATACTTAGGCACACCAAATGACATTTTAGGTGAAATGCTCAAATTAAAACTATAAATTATTACACCCATTTTATTACCCTACCAACCACCCTCAAGCAGGTGTTACTTCTGCCAGGCCTTGTATATTGTTTCCTTTCTCTTTTGTGGGAGGTTTTGTCTGCTTTTCCTCCACTGGTCCCGCTCCGCTCCCCTCTCCGAGATTTTCAGGCTCCTTGTCCCCAACTTCCCCAGGCCTTGACTTGTGGTAGCTGCAGCAGGCCGGCAGGGGGCGCACTGTCAGCATTTGTTTAGTTTTGTTTGATTCCTCCACTTTGCAGGCTCAGCGTCTCTCCCTCTTAGCAATGCTGAAGAGGGAGATTTAACCACCATTACTACAAAATCCTCACACTCATTTGTTTTAAAAGGCCCCCGGGTGATTCTAATATGCAGCCAGGGAGGACAACTGTTTATTATATCACATTCTACTTTTAATTCATTTTATATATCTTGTCTCCAAAGCCCTTTGGCTTCCTGACCATGACTGTGTCCTTTTTGCCTCCTACCTGAGGCCTCCATGCGGGGCTGTTCTTCAGATCTGTGTTTCCTAAAGGCCTCTCTCATCCGCCTGCATCAGAATCGCCTGCATCAGAATTACCTGCAAGCCCTGCCCCCCACCAACGCAATTTCCTGGATCCCATTTCGGACCCAATTCAATATTACGCCCTCCCCAAACCTTGCCATAGTTGCGAGCCATGAAATGTCTTAAGAACTGCTGCTTTGGGTAGGAGACCCCAAGGTTCTGCCCTCAGCTTTCTCCCCAGTGCATCAGTTCAACCACATAGAAAATACTAGTTCTAACTGTGCGAAGCTAAAGCTCAAACCTGGACCCTTTCCCTGAGTTGCAGGCTGGGATTCCTGTATTTGTTCTAATAACATGTTGTAATAAATGCAGAAAATACCAAATGTAGCAGAAAAAAGGATTCACTCATAATCCCACCGTTCACACAAAAGTATTGTTAATACTTTGTATACACAAGGTCTGTCCAGAAAAAGCCCAGCCATTGCTAGTATAACAAGGATGGTTTACGCAACATCCGTGTAACCTGGCAGCCAAGGAGAGTGGACTGGAATGCACATGCGTGAACAATGACGACTTCACTGTACTAGTCAGTGGGGGCGGTAGATGCCGTTGACTGAGCATGTGCACTGTGTAGCTGTCACATTCAAAAATGACTGAGCAAGTAGAGCAACGAGTCTACATCAAATTTTGCATTAACCTTGAACATTCCTCCATGGAAACTGGAAATTATTCAGATGATTCAGAGGCCTCAGCTGTGGGCAAGTGGTGGTTGGCAGCTTCATCACGACAACGTGCCCACTCACGCACCACATCTCATGTAGTGTTTTGGTGAAACATCAAATCACCCAGGTGACTCAGCCACTCTACAGCCCAGATTTGGTGCCCTGTGACTTCTGGCTTTTCCCAAAACTAAAGTCACCTTTGAAAGGGAAGAGATTTCAGACCATCGATGAGATTCAGGAAAATATGAAGGGGCCGCTGATGGAGACTGGGAGAAGTGTGTGAGGTCCCAAGGTGCCTATTTTGAAGGGGACTGAGGTGTCATTGTCCTATGTACAATGTTTCTTGTATCTTGTGTCTTAGTCAATAAATGTCTCTATTTTTCATAGTATGTGGCTGGGTACTTTTTGGACAGACCTCACACACTCCCAGCATACAGGCATTTCACCCCCTTGCCCTTTATTCATATCTCACACCCTGTACCCTGCTTTTCTACTTGCACTCATAGCTGCATATTGTCATGTCAATTTTTAAATTTTCTTAAAATAGCCATATTATAACTGCGTAAGTATATTTAATTTTTGGAATTTTTAAAATATTATAAATAATGTTTAAACCAATATCTTTAACTCAAATTGTGGTCCTATTCAGTTTTTGTTTTTTAATAAGAAGCGGCTTAGCATCTGCTTCAGGAATGCAGACTTTTGAGTTGGGCTCTGCCTCCGTGGGCTCTTGGCTTCTTTGTTTGCAAAATAACAGCACTTCACTCTGCAGGGGTGAGGGTTAATTCTGTTAACTCACGTCGTGTCTAGAATGTTGTCTGGTATGTAGTAAATGGTACATAGGTGTTACCTACTCAGGAGAACGTCCAAGAAATAGAGGGTGTTTTTCATTCTTATCTCTTTATTCATTCCCACTCTGTCTTGAACGGATTTCACACACTTAACACCTTCAACGTCAAATTCAAGATTTCCTGCTTCTTCTTCAGCTGTTCCCTTCTCAGTAAATGACAACTCCACTCTTCCAGTTGTTAGGCCAAAAATCACAATCCCCTGGTTATCCATTCATCCTATTTCTGTGTCTTCTTTAGGCCCCAGATCAAATGTCATCATTCGGTAACGTTCTTCCTGACCACCATGCTGGTTAAAACTAAGCTCCCTCCTTGCCCGTCCTATTTCCGACACCCCATCCTTCCATCATTTTTCTCCTTGGCACCGTCTTATTTTTATTTGCCTATTGATGTCCCCTCACTACAATATAAACCCTGTAAAGGCTGGGGGGATTTTTTTGTCCATCTCATTCACCGATAAATTCTCAGTGCTAGAACCGCACCTCACATGTGCTGCTTGCCCAATGAGTATTTGCTGAGTCAATGAACGACTCTGTGTTGCCCCCTTTTGGCAACTAGCAGAGAAATATCAAGGAGGCGGAGGAGAAACGGAGGGGAAGGAGAATGACGTATGCCGTTACTGCAGAGAAACTACAGAGGACCAACAGAACTCTGTATCTTGTTTTGTTCTCTCAAGATCCAGTTCATAAACGGAATAGTTTTACATATTCCTCACAGTACGGTGGCAGGGCCTGAATAAGACATCTTTTCCTGAGTCCTGTCCCCTGTGGTAGTTTCTTCCATGTGGGTACGGGGGACTTAGGCTGAGAGGACCTGGCAGAGAAAACAGGCCTCTGATAAGCTTGTGTGGCGAAAAGCAAGCTCCGAAAGTGCTTCATCGTTTTTATTCATCCTTCCCAACCAGGGAGTTTTATCCGTGGCCAGCAGCCCTTTCCCATCAAGCAATGGAGAACCAACAATGAGAACAGAAAAGCAATCATTTGATGAAAATTACACCTATTACTGAAGAATTTTACTTCTGCTTAGGAATTATGATAAAAGCTTTGGCGAATTGCACCATGAAATATAGGTACTTAATAGGAGGGAGAAAAATGACAAACTCAGAGCAATAGAAACACCTCAGGAGTATTTCACCAAAGGCTCATAGAGTATAGAATTTTTAATAAGCTTCAGGAATGGAGGAAGCACAATTATCTTCAATAAATGGGCTTAGTGAAATGAGTTCCTGGAAAGGACACCTTGCCAATTTCAGTGTATATTTATAATCACACGCCTGGTCTCTCCAGGATCGTTTTTAGCTTAGGCTACGCAAAAAAGCCCTGTGTATGTGGAAGACAGCTTCTTCTTCAAATAGAAAGATAATCTAAAAACACTGAACTTTCAACAAAGACCTCAGGACCCTCCTCTCTGAGCTCTCCCTGACAGAGGCCAACATGCATGCAGCGCCTGGTCCTGGGACCCTTCTGGGAGTTTAAAAATGTTTCTGGTTAAGGATTTTATATCTTTACCTCAAGAGAAGAGGAGTGTATTACACTTGACTTTATCGTTGTCTTAGAAACGTGAATGAAGAAATAGTCCTTAGGTCCCTGAGCTACCTGTCTCACTCTAGTTACCAAAATTTTGCCCAAATGTTTCAGATCAAAACATATTTTTAAATAATTCTTTTTCAATTGCAGCCGGCATACAATATTATATTAGTTTCAAGTGTACAACATAGTTACTAGACATGTAATAGTCTATGAAATGATCACCCCGATGAGTCTGGCACCCATCTGAGGTCATACAGAGTTATTACAATGTTATTGGCTGTGTTGCTCTGCTGTACTTTACATCCCCATGACTGTGTTTATAACTGGCATTTTGTAACATCTTAATGCCTTCTTCTTTTGCATACATCCCTTCAACTTCCCTCCCATCAAGCATCATCAAAATGTTCTCTGTATCTGTGACTCTGTTTCTCTTTTGCTTGTTCGCTTATTTTGGTTTTTAGGTTCCACATGTAAGTGAAATCATTCGGTACCTGTCTTTCTCTGCCTGACTTATTTCACTTAGTGTTATACCCTCCAGGTTCACCCATGGAGTCACAAATGGTAAGATATCATTCTTTTTTTACGGCTGAGAAATACAGGGTGTGGCAAAAGTAGGTTTACAGTTGTTCATATGGAAAATAATACAATAATTAATAAATGATAATACAAGTCAACTGTGTTTTGCACACTCACAACTTGCCTTACCCCATATTCCTTTGTATATATGTACCACATCTTCTTTATCCATTTGTCTACCCATGAACATTTATCTCTTGTAAATAACACTGTGATGAACATGGGGGTGCAAGTGTAAGATTAAAACGATATTAAAGGTAAAGGGACTTTAGAAATAGTTTCGATGGATTCCTTTGTTTTCCTGGACAAGAAATTAAGGTCCAGCTCCACGAGGTGACTTCCTGCAGCTCGCGATGCATGTGAGCAGGACCCCCTCAGTTCTTCACTCCTCCCGCCACCAGGTCTCACGGACACCCATTTGCTTTCTCCCGAAGCCTGCACCTGAGGGCTCACAAGTAGGAAAATCTCGCCTTCCTCCTCCTGTGCAGGAAAAAACCCAGTTCTTATCCACCGTGTGTTTCTCTCCTGTGCGTCTCCTTTCTTACTCACACAAAACACCTCACTTCTCATATTTCTAGACACTAAATGTGTGGAGGATTTTCCCCACGCCAAGCATTTAACTCAACTCTAACACTCCCATCGATGGTGTCAGACCCACAGGTTAAGGGCTCAGTCCCATAAGATGCTTCCCCACCTCCACACATGCACACTTTTCAGATGCCAGTGGCAAGCCCAGATTATCACCGTGCTTCTGACTGACCGGCTATATAGAGATAGGAGGTTCCAAAGCCCCGCTTCTTGGGTTTGAAAAATCTGCTAGAGCCACTGGCAGAGCTCAGGGAAACACACACTTAGGTTTGGCAGTTTATTAAAGGATATGATAAAGGATACAGATGAAGAGGTATACGAGGCGAGGGCTGGGAAAGTCCGAAGTGTAGCAGCTGCTGGCCTCCTGGAGCTGGGCTGCCTCAGGATTCTCGCCTGTAAACCCGTGCCTTTGGGCGTTTATGGAGGGCTCCCCCTGGAGGCGTGATCAAACTCTCTCTCCATTTCCAGCACCTCTCCCCTCTCTGCAGAAGGGGCTGTGGGGCAGGGTAGGGGAGTGAGAATTCCAAGCTTCTTACTATAGCTTGCTAGTCTTTCTGGTGATCCGCCCCCATTCCAGAGCCATCCAGCCTTCCACCCAGAGCCACTTTGAAAGAACAAAAAGATGTTCATATTGACCACCTAGCAAATTACAAAGTTTCAGGAGCTCTCTGCCAGGAAACGGGGTTGGAGATCAACATTTTCTTACTTGTTTTTTGTTTGTTTGTTTTCTCACAGCTTATAATACCCCCTCCCCTTAAAATGAAGTCTTCCTTCCACCAAACCTTGCCCTGTCCCTTCCATGTAGTTATCAGCTGCCGTTTCCCTCGCCCAGTGGCTCGAGCAGAGCATCCCGCAACCCACCGCCGGCGGGTCAGGGAACCTTTCCAGCAGCATTTAGGGCACTCTCACCGGGAGAGAGAGCCTATGTGACGGGGGCGGGGGGGCGCTGGGGCGGCGGTTATTTGGTTTTCCTCCCAGGTACGGCGTAGGATAAGGTGTGTGCTCCTTTTCACAGTGGTCTGCCAAGGCCAAATTCATCTTGCATGCCACAGCCAAGCTGTGTAAATGCATTTTTTTTATTGCTTCCAAATTATGTCAGAAAAAGACTAACTGCAAGGTGCTAATAAGGTATACCAGAAAGTCACCTCTCAACAGGTCACACAGATAGGGGACTAACATAATTCTATATTATCTTTATGCTGTGAGGTTCCCCACACCATCACCAACAAAGTGAACTATGTAAGGGTGATTTTGTTGAGTCAGGAGGCTGAGCTTATGTCCCCAGTTTCCCCTGTGATGTACAGCGGGGCGTGAAATTGTTGAAAGAGCCATAGAGGACAGCTTGGGGCTCGACACTGCTAATGATCATTACAAGAGGGGTTAAAAAAAAAAACTTTGATTTTCACATCTCAAGAACAAATAGGAAAGGAAACACATATCATGGTAATATTCTCCCCTCTTTGTGCCAGAAGAAGATGAAAGGAAGAATTCTGTTGTCTCAGTTAAAATAAAGCTGCAGGTGCATGCCCATGTGTCTCAGCTGCCGTGGGCAGGAGGACACCTCCGTTGTCCCTGCCCTGCTGAGAGGTGCTTGCATTCTCAGCTTTGCCTTTCGGATGTCAAGACGGGGAGGGAGCGTCCCCAGCGGCTCCCTGGGAGGACGGAGGAGGAGCGGCGGCAGCGGGTTGCCTAGCGCCGCCTGATGCCTCCGTGCGCGGATCGTTTTCAGGGCGACCTGGGCTTTTGCAGAGGAGAAACAATTAGCTCTGTCTCATTCGAAGGACAGCTACAGGGGATGTTTTCTTTTTCCTGTCCTAGAAAGTACACAATTTTCTGACATCAAAAACTTTAAGAAAAAGGAAAAACAGAAACAAATAAAAAAACAACAAAAATTGAACAGTACACAGATGTTTTGTTGGAAAAAATGACACACGCATACAATAGCCATGTATAAAAGAAACCAGAATTAAAGTCCGAAAATGATTCAGTGGATTACGATGCAAATTGTTCTGATGCCAACATTATCATTATATCTACATTTTAATAAACTAATTTAAATGCGATCAATGTGTCCTCTGATCATTCATTTTTTATTGTTTATGCTAATGGATCTTGTGAGTGGCGGATTAGTTGCATTTAATGCCCAGAGGCAAAAAGATGAAAATATTATGATGGAAGTAATGGATGAAAAAGCCCCCTGCCACTTGCAGTTTCAAACACAGACCTGACTTTTGTCTTAATGTACGTTGCCTTCGCTGGTTTAACCATTTTGACAGTAATGGATCTCTATTCCACCGAGGCATTTCCCAAATAATCCAGTGTCTCTTGCATAATCTTTTTCTCTCTACCATTCTCTAAGTCTTTCCTAAAATTTCTGCGGATTACAGATATGTAGCAAATGTATTTAATTTTCATACATAAGAGCGGATTAACTTAAGGGAAACAAAATAACATGACAGAATAAAAATCGTTCTTGGTGAAAAGCAGCAAAGGTTTAAGGGGAATAGGGTGAAGCCTCTAGGCTTCCAGGCCAGCGGAGGCTCGGATAGCGTTTACTCTGGCCACCCAGCAGGCGAGGCATTGGTTTGGCCTGACAGAAGGCTGGCTCTTACCCACACAGCCGGGATAATGCTTCCTGTCGAGGAAAGAAAGGAAAACTTGTCAAGCAAGACTGGCCTCGTTAGATCTTGTCTTTTCTCTCCCTGTGGCAGAGTGAAGTCTTCAAAATGCAATGCAGACATTGTAAAAGTTAATGAAATTAATTACCTGTTCTCAGCTACCAGTATGGAGTCCTTTTAGATTAAATTCTGATGAGCCAGAGGCTCAAGTTACCTCCACCATACACAGCCTCGTGATTTCTAAGCATTTTGCTGGCACTGAGGTTCTGATGGATATTTAAACAACCCGGACAACACACCACAAAGGGTTTCGTCTCCCCACCCTTTTTTTTTTTTTCGGATTAAGAAGGGGGTAGTACGGTAAGTATAAAGATCTTAGAGATGCCACATGTGATCCTTGAAAATAAACCTTTTCCAGTCTGAATAACAAGTTGATCCTTGAACTTTTTACATTTGGCTTGTTCCTTCATTTCTTCAGTCAGGAAAACCAAGGCACTGACTGCCAACAAATCTCTGTAAGCAAGGAAGATCAACACGAAACTGCTAATGGATTTTTCTTGTACTCCACAATGGAAAGCTTCTCAAGAGAGATTCATCTCTTGTCACGGAAAACATGAAGCCATTCTTGTGTTTGCCACTGATTTGGGAGACAGCTGAGATGGATGGCACTGACCCCAAACCAACAGCTCCCTGTACCATGCTGCACATGGGCCCCGCACGCACATACACGCACACAGCAAACAAGGCTGAAGAAGTACACTGACAAGAACCCATGAGCTAGAAAGGAGACCCTTCAAATAACTCTTAGGCTTTTTTCGGACATAGTCACTATATCTAAGTATTATGAAAATCACCAGAACAAACCAGAAGCTAGAGTTTCAAACCATGTTAAAATAAATGGTTAGGCTGAATATATGTTTTGCTATCATTCATATATATATGATATATATATATATTCAATTTATTATAAAGGAATAGTATTAACTGAAAAGGAAATAAACCTCTTATGAAGTACATAGTATGCATCAGTACCAAATAGAGATTTGGATTATTATTATTAGCCCCTGATAAAGAGATTCCGAGAGTTCTCTTTTTTTAAGATTTTTTATTTTTTATTCTTATTTACTTATTTACTGTTGACAATGTCACAGACGACCCTACATCCCGCCCCCCCCATCCTGTCTTCCCCCTCCATCAACTGATACAGAAACAAGACAGTATTCTGAGCCCTGGGCTAACCCACTGACACGGGCCTCCAGGGCCCAACGTTACGGAGAAAGAAGAACCCGGGCAGCTAAACATACAGGGCTGTAAAGAGAGTCCGTCCGTCAGGGCTGCTGTTACGAGCAGATTCCTCTTTTTTCCTCTCTGATTCTGGCGGGAGAAATGGAGATCTAATGAGAGGGGATAGAAAAGGACGGTAACGGAACCACCAGCCAGGACACATTTTACATTTGAAACAGTGTTACATTCCTGATTTTGATAAGTGTGCTCTAATTATATGTAAGATGTTAACAATTGGGAAACCGAGTGAAAGTTATATGGAGCCCCCTGTTCTATTTTTGCACCTGTTTGTAAGTCTAAAATTATTGCCAAGTAAAAGATTAAAAACCAGTACAATATAGTGCAGGACTTTTAAAAGCAGTTAGCAGAGATGTATGAAAGTCCAGAGTCAGCGTGACCTTGTCTCTTTCTTGAATGATTACCCGGGTAATCCTTGTGGCCTCTGTCATTATTTATAAAAAGTTAAATAGCTGCATGGGGACTCAATAACTATTACCAATGATAACCTCATGGTGTCACAATTTAAATCAATTTAGATTAAAATGACACAAAACATAAACTAAGAAAGAAGCGGTTCATCAAGAACAACACAATTTGCCAAATAACCCAGAGACTGAGAAAGAGAAGTTAAATTCATTCTAACGTGCATTTTATTAGCAGTGTTGTAGGCGGATATTTGGTCAAAAATGGAAGAAAGTGGGTATCTTTGGGCTCCTATACTTTTCACACAGTCTCTATAATTCACTTCTGACCAATTTGCTAATCTTTAGCAGCTCCTTATGTCCCCTTCAATTCACTAATTTTGAACTTGCATTAATATTTACCATCTCTATAACATGGTGATAATGTTAAAAAATTTGCATAAAGTACTTTAACATTTACTTTTTAATTTATATTATTAGTCCTTTATTATCAATATTATTATTATTTTTTAAGATTTTATTTATTTATTTTCAGAGAGGGGGGAAGGGAAGGAGAAAGAGAGGGAGAGAAGCACCAATGTGTGGTTGCCTCTTGTATGTCCCCTACTGGGGACCTGGCCCACAACCCAGGCATATGTCCTGACTGGGAATTGAGCCAGTGACCCTTTGGTTCACAGGCAGGCACTCAATCCACTGAGCCACACCAGCCAGGGCTATTTTTTATTATTTGATTTTTAAAATAAAAATCAATAAATTGTATTTGTTAAAAAAACAAATATATTTTATTCTAAATACTCTTATACAGATATACCATGCTCCTTGACATTCTCAATTTTATAAATATTAAAAGTTTATACCTAACACTAAATACCTGTTCTTTTGTCCAGAATTGTGGCCCCAAAAGTCATTTAGGAATAGAAAAAGAAGTGAGTATAGAGATTGGAGGGAAAAAAACAAAACTTTTATAACATTTTCCAAACCTTTGAATAGCAGAGGGATTATTGCATTCTTTCTGAAACATATGTAGACAATAAATGAATAAATGGATGAATAAATGAAATTTCAAAAGGTTTGCCACAAGGAGGCACTGGGGTGGGGGTGGGGAGCCACTGGAAGAGGGAGGGCTGACTGAACTGCTTTGCCTGGTCCAGACTTGCAGAAAACTGACAATTGAGAAGATATTTGTCACAAGCATATGCTTGTGAGATAGACTTTTTTTAAGTCAGCCGGGGCAACTGCGTGGCTAGCTGCCTACGGAGCAGCCCGGCACGAAGGAATGGACAAGAGCCACACACAGTAACTATGCTATTTATTCAGCTTTTATTGGATGCAGGCTCACTCAAAGTAGGACATCCACATGCATTAATATCCTACTCACACTCTAACAATGAGGGATAATGAACCCGAGTCCCAGAATCTCAGTCTGCGGGTCCGGGAGACAGCACAGTGGGCAACGGACTTGTCAGCATCTTGGAAGGAAGGATCTCTGGAGCCAGGTGGGCAGCAGGGCAGGCGAAGTCCTCAGTCCAGCAGGCAGAGCCTCTGGCAGCCGATGCCAAGGGAGATGAGTGTGGCACGGGGCAGCACTCCGGTATGTGGAGCTCGGCTGTCTCAGCAGTGGCCTGGAGCCCGCCTCTGTTACACCTTGAAAGTGGTGGACTCCACCCTTCTGGGTCTTTTCAGTAAATGTCTCGGCACCCCTGATGCCAAGTGGGGAATTTCCCCAGGAGCCTGTGGGTGGTGTGTGGCTGTTCTGCTTGACACCCCTGCTGGCGAGTGTGGAACTTCCCCAGGAGCCTGTCTATGGGCGTCCCGCTCCGCAGACACAGCCGCTCTGACCACATGTGCAGATATCTTAGGTGCGTCCCTTTGCAGCATGTGTCTGTTCTGACCACGTAGGCGGATATCTTAAGTGTGTCTCCTTGCCAGATGTGCCTGCTCTAACTTAGCTAGTTTCCCTCTTGAACCAGTGTCATGGTTGACTGGCAGCCATCTTGGTTGATAGAAATGACTCCACTTCATTTTGTACATGTTATGCTATCTTGATTGGACCAATGTCATTTTATTGGTCCTGCCCTCCACAATATTACAAGACACAGCAAAAAAACACAGCTCTTCTTAGGCAACATGAGCCCAAGGATGAAGTTATAAGTAAACAAACTGACAATCAGCCAAATACTTGCAAAATTAGAGTTTCTAGCCATGTGAATATTCTGCTTAATTAACCCTAATCAGATTTGGATCGACAGTTTTTGTTTTTTAATCAACAACAGTTAATTCTTATTAAATAAAATTTAGTCTTTGTTTAGCTATTTAATAGAACACTGAGATCTTATAATGTTTTTGTGTGATTCATTTCTTCATTTAACAAATATTCATTGAGTGCTTACTATGTTGGAAGAACAAAAGAGCCGAAATGCCTGCCCTCATGGACTTTCAATTCTCATGTCAGTGCAGCAAGTATCAGTGATCACACAGATGTTCAGAGGTGACTTTTAATTTCTTTTAGTTCATGGATTTGAGAATGTGTTGAAAACTGTGAGCCTTCTCCCTTTAAAATAAGTAAATAAAACTTTTTGAACATATACAAGCAATTTAATATATCTCAGTATCAACTGTGACTATCATTGCCCTGCCCTCTGAAATTTCAGAGCTTTGGCTCTGTTTTTTGAGCTCTGAACCTATAATTCATAGATTTATTAAAACAAGATGCAGGCAGATAAACATTGGGCTACATTAGTTAATTCCAGATTATTTCAAAGAACTTCTGGGCTGTCTCCTGGAGCGCTAATGTTTAGGTATGATAAATAATGACAGAAATCCACTGACCTTTTTTGTTTTCTTTGAGTCAGATAGTTGAATCCGTGGGTATATCTCATCGATTGTTCATGCCTTGGCATAGTAAACTGGGTTAAATTCTATTCTAATACACAAAGTCATGCTTTTTAACAGAATGCAATTATGAGCTGCCCCAAGACAACACTGGCATCTGCCAAAAGGAGAAAATGCTTCACTAAACTATGTAAGCTTTTAGGAGAGCCATGTGTTTAGAAGGCATATCTTTGGGTTACTAAATACATCATTTTTAGCAAAATAATAATAATAATAAGGGCAGAAAACATTTAGATAAAAAGATAATTAAGAAACACACTTGGTTGCTGAGTTGTTTCGTCATGAAATTAGGCACTCAGATTTCCGTAACTAAGAAAAAAGATATTTCTTTACCGCTAAATCAAATTTATTCACCGCTAACAATCCATTTGCATCTTAAAGTCATGTAAAGAAAAACTGTTGATCTTTCCAACAGTTTTGGGACTCTGCAGCTTACTCATGAGTCAGGTTCCCCTGATGAGAATACAAATTGATCTTAGATACCAAAGGATCAGTGGAGGGAGGAAGAGGACGAGACAGCGGAGATCACCAAATACTAAGCTCCTGAACTTTAGCCTGCAATTCCCCCTTTACTGTCATCATTGAAAGTATTTTGTCACAAACAGCACGGAATGATGCTGCCCAGTAGCTACCCTCCTCCATCTCCCTTCCTCAGTGGGGTCACTAACATGAAAGCTACTGCTCCCTGGGTTGAGTTTTGATGAGTAAGTAAGGCTTTAGGAAATGTTGACTACTTGAAATATGTCTTTGACACCAAGCATTGTCTGAACTGGGATGGTGACAAAAATAAAGAAAGTACAGAAGAAAAACCAGAAGAAAGGAAGGTAAGTAAGGAGGAAAGGAGAGAGGGAGGGTGCTTCCCGGTCTATGTTTATTGTGACTCGTAACCTCTCCCCACCGAATGAGGAAAGGAGGAGACTAGCCTAAGCTGGCAATTCCATTACTTTTATTAAAATTGTCACCTTAATTTAGGGTGCCTATAACCAAAGCCAAGTCCTTTCATGTCCTTTTTTAGCGACTCCCTAACAGTCGATCTATTACACTCTTCCTGAGATGTCTTGACCCTGGTTTTTGTAGTCCAGTCTCTTTGGTTTGCGGGGATCATTCGATGATCAAGAGATTCCTAATAAATGCAACGACAGACTCTTCACTTTGATCAAATCGTGAGGAGTTAATGACTTCACAAAAATATATTTTAATCCAAGCCTCCCCAGGCATACAGATTTTTTAAACGAATAATATTTTCATACTTGGAGAAGAATAACAACAATAGAGCTTTAAAAATATTGGATTTCCTTCCTTGTCATCCTAGCTGAAAGTGCTCAATTCTCCACAGAGGTTTTAAAGGAAATAAATGAGTATAAATCATCTGCCTGACTAAACTTAACCTTCACACACTTAGTGGGCTGGAGGGATGGTCTTTTCTGATTAAGACTGTGCATTTTCCCTGCAGGGACTAGTGAATAATTAGCCAGTGGAAGTGAAGCAGAAAGCTGGTCTGTGAGCCCCGCTGGGTGACCTTGAGGAAGCCTTACCTTTGCTTCCAGATTTGGTATAGCTAAAGGAGGGAAACTAAACTCCCAGAGCCCTTCTGAGAGGGAAGCCGAGAGGCGACTCGGGCAGAAGCGCAGGATTCCTGCTAAGGCCATTAGAAGCAGGAAGCTGAAGATCAAAAGGGGTTGCCTGTTCACAGACTGCAGCCAGGGAGGACGAAATCCCAGTTACGGCTTATCATTGCTGATGCGAAATGTAAGTTGGGAATGCAGCAAATATCACGCAGGTTTTCAAAATAAGTTATCCACCTTGATTAAAAGTAGAAAAAAATGACTTCTTACCCCTATATTGCTTAAAAACAAGGCTTCTCAAACAACACTATTAAAATTCAGGCTATAATTCCTTGTTGGAAGTACTGTATTGTAAGAGGTTTAACAGCATCTTTGGTAAACCCTTCTACCCACTCCATGCTAACACCCGCTCCCAGTCACAACGATTGAGAATATCGCCATACAAGGGAGAACGTCCCCTGGAGGGCAAAATCTCCCCTGATTGAAACCACTGGCTTTGTTTTTGTTTTAAACCTAAGGCATCACTTAGAATGCTTTAATATTTGAGTGAAGCTCTCAGGTCCAAATTTCTGATGCTTTGATGTCATTTGTGGAGGATAGCTAAAGGCTCTCATGTGAGGCCTAACACTTTTAAAAAGCCTTCCAAACATCTGGGAATATGGTGAAGTGTATGAGGCTTGAATGTTTGGAGAGGCAATGCCAGTCCTTAGACAGAGATCATGTATTTCCTATTTATGCAACATAACAGCTCCTAGCGTGGTGTTAGCACATGGTATGCTCTCGGTAAGTACTTGGATGGATGGACGGATGGATGGATGGATGGATGGATGGATGAATGAAAAAGTAAAATAAGAAGGAAATCTACCTAGGGAGATACAGGTTTATCTTCTTTGGGTGTCTTTAGGTACATTTCAGATCTCCTTTGCCTGCATCAGTTTACTGCAAAGAGAGTTCATGTGTCCGACTCTAAAAGAAAATGCTGCCAATCTTCTGAAGTGGTACTTAAATGACCAGGAACCACTGTTAGACTTTGGGTCTTTCATCCAGTCTGAATAAGCGAGGCTGCTTTTGCTGGGTTGAGAATTAAACCCTCGTCTTGAGAAGTAGTTCACACCAGTAGGCACATAAATGCTCCAAGATGGAAAAGCCTCTTCTACAATCTGCAGTACTTGGTTCCTTCCCTCTACCACCTGGGGACAAAGAGCTTAAGGTGGGGCAACTGTTGGTGTGATAAAAGTCAAACTTCTCAAAGAAAACTCTCAGTTCAGGCTGCGCTCGAGGTTCCAGGGTTGCCCGAGGTTCCAGGGCTGCCCGAGGTCTATAAAGGCAAATTCCTTTTCCACAGAAGTAATCTAATCTGCCGTCGTCTGTTGTGGTTGGCCAAGTTTGCCTAAATTACCCCTTCTGTGACGCTGAAACTTGACCTTGTGGATTTGTTTTTGGAAAATTCTTTTTGTAGTCTGAAATCCGTTGGTTTCCAGTTTGCAGATATCATCTTCATACTATATAAATAAACAAACTTCTGAGAAAATACCCCCAGTCTCAGTGGGCTAAAAGAACAAAGTCGAAGTCTAGCGGGGGGGGGAGCGGTTACTAGGGATAGGCCGTTCCTGATGTTTCGATTTTGCAGGAGGTGTTTTTATTGCTATAAAAGTAAGTAAAATATCCTCACTGGTCCCAATGACCACGGGCCCCTTCGTTAATAGCTCCTGCCAACATCTCCTCTCTCTTGTGAGGAAAAGCCATTCACATCAGGCCTGTTTGGCTCCCACCGACAAATGTCTCATAGGGCCCTTCTGCTTCCTGGAAATCACTCTCTTTCTAACTCAAGGAAGAGGTCACTTGTGATTATTTTAAATAGCACCCTGTGCTCAGCAGGTCAAGCAAAAAGGGAAGCTAATCATCCCTTTCAAGGATCAAAATTGAGTATCGAGGCAGAGATGACAAAAAAAAAAGAAAGAGAGAGAGAGAGAGAGAGAGAGAGAAAGAAGGAAGGAAAGAAAGAAAGAAAGAAAGAAAGAAAGAAAGAAAGAAAGAAAGAGCTTTTAGAACATTGGGAATGTGAAAAAAAATAATTTAAACATCTATTAATATTACCTTCTACCTCTGCGCAAAAGGCCACCACTCCATGACCCAGCTGGGTCTCCAATTCTCTATGTGCATTGTACCCCAACACTCAAAGATGAGTAAGACCAGGAGGACAGTCCCTGATCCCCAAAGATGTGAAATGCAGATGTGCAGCAGGGGGAGAAAGAAGAAATACGCACAAATAACAACACAGCAGGCGGGATCTGATGGCACAAATGCCCAAATGGCTCTAAGATCGGGTGAGATGAGAAAACATGCTCATTTTGTGGGGAATGAAGAATGGCTTCATGGCTCGTGAAGTGGATCTTGAACAATGGATTGGATTTGCACAGGAAGAGATGAATCTGTGCGCGGGGGAGGAAGGTCTGTATTTCACGTGATACAGAAAATAAGCAAAGTACAAATGTGGGAAAGTTCTCAGGAATAGGAAAAAGAACAGGAAGAAGTCATTTCTTACTTTCAGGTTGCATCATTCAGCGTCCATGCAAGAGAGAAAAATCACATCAGCTACCTTAACAAAGAGAAATTACTGCAGTGGAGGTGGGGGGCAGGGATCGGGACAACTGTAATTGAACAACAATTTTTTTAAAAAGATGTTAATATAAAAAAACAGTTAACTAATGTTAAATTCTGGACTAGGCCTTGAAAAGGTAGTGTTGCACTGCTGAGCCTTATGGAAACGTCAGGCACAGGGGAAAACCGTGCACCCCTGTGTACATAATATTATGTATTCTTAAAGTGGCGAATTTTTCAGAAACATTAAAGTAGTTGGGAAAATACTGGAAAATTGGAAAGTAAGTATATTAAAATTTACAATGTTATTTTAAGTTCAGGTAACTTACTATAACTGAACCTAATTTACTATCATTTCACATCATCTTAAGCGGATTCAAAATTACTCAAGATTACCCCTTGAACAGGAGCAATGGTCAAACAGGACAATTCTCTCAACTGAAAGTGAAATAAGCAAATGAGTAGATTTTGAAAATATTTCTAAGAGGTTGTTTCTACTAAAGCCGGCAGAGATTTGTGTGTGTTTGTTTATTTGTTTGTTTGCCTCAGACTCTGCTGTGGCTCAGCATGACACTGGTCTCTAAAATGTTGATTTTTTTTATTGTTCATCATGGTATTGATGTATTTAGGTTTGATTTTTTTTTAAATATTGTATTAGAATCTAAGGTGTCTGAATTCCTGAGAATTTTGGTGCCCCCTGGAATTTTGTGCCTGAGGCGAAGCCTCGCCTCCCCCTAGACCCTGCCCTATGAAAAGATAACAGGAGAACTCAAGTTATCACTGTTGTGGTGAGGAAGTGCTGCCGGCGCATTGGAGCAGACAACCAGAGGGCAGCAACCAGGAGACAAACAGGAGGGAGCAGGCCCTGCTCTGTCTCCAGCCCACAGTGTCCCTCTGCCGCCCCCTATAGGTAGAGTCTAGCAGGGAGGCTGCAGGCAAGGCAGAAGGGCAGGCTGCAGACTCCTGGACCCAGCACCACAAATTACAGAAGGGTAAGTTCATACTTAACTTAGTCACTGGCACATAGGTGATCCCCTCTGAGTTGGATCTTGAAGGATAAATAGGATAATACTAATCACTTTTCGGCACTGTGCTAAGCTCTTAAAAACGTAACAGAGTTAACACATGAAAGTGTCCTAAAATCAGACCTAGTTCAGTCTCACCGCAAGCCCATGCTCTCAACCACTATGGCATAGTGAAGAAGGAAAGGACATTTTTTCAGGCAGAGCAAACAGAGTAGAGCAAGACATAAATAAGGTAGTGTGTGATGGAAACAAGCAGTCGATGTTAATATAACTAATGTTATCAAACATCTATTATGTGCCTAGCATTTTACTATTTTATAAAAATTTATTTTATTTTTTATTTTTAGGTTCTATTTTTATTCCCCTCTTACAAATGGGGAAACTAAATCATAGAATATCAAACAGACTTCCGGCCAAGGTGGTGTCATAGGTAGATACACTTTGTCTCCTTGCACAACCAAAAGAAGGACAACAACAATCTCAAAAACAAAAAATAACCAGAACTACCAGAAAATCGAACTGTATGGAAGTCTGACAACCGAGGAGTTAAAGAAGAAACATTCATCCAGACTGGTAGGAGGGGCGGAGACGGGCAGCCAGGGTGGAGAGGGAGCCCGGCAAGGTGCCGGCTGGCGGATCGGGCGGTCCCACATTTGCGTGCAGATAAACCAGGAGCAACAACTGGGGAGAGAGACAGACTGCACAACCCGGGGTTCCTGTGTGGGAAAAGAAAGCCTCAAAACCTCTACCAGTAAAAACCTGTGGGGGTTGCGGCAGGATAAATTCCCAGCCTCACTGGAGAGTCCATGTGAGAGACCCTCAGGGTCCTAGAATGTACACAAACCTACCCACCCTGGGATCAGCACCAGAAGGGTTCGATTTGCTTGTGGGTAGTGGGAGAAGTGACTGAGAGCCAGCCAAGAGCCAAGCAAGTGGTATTGTTCCCTCTTGGGCCCCTGCCCCCACATACAGCACCATAAGGCAGTGACGTGGGTTGACCCACACTGGTGAATACCTGAGGCTCTGCCCCTCACAACATAATAGGTGCATCGAGACAAAAAAAAAAATATGGTCCAAATGAAAGAACAGATCAAGTCTCCAAAAACAGAACTAAGTGATGAAGAGAGCGCTAACCTAACAGATGGCAGAGTTCAAAAACACTGGTAATCTGGATACTCACAGAATTGGTAGAGTATGGTCATAAAATGGAGGAAAAAGGGAAGGCTATGCAAAGTGAAATAAAGAAAAATATATGGGGAACCAACAGTGAAGGGAAGGAAACTGGGACTCAAATCAATGATTTGGAGCAGAAAGAAGAAATAAACATTCAACCAGAACAGAATGAAGAAACAAGAATTCAAAAAAATGAGGAGAGACTGAGGAATCTCTGGAACAACTTTAAACACTCCAGCATCTGAATCATAGGGGTGCCAGGAGGAGAAGAGGAAGAGCAAGACATTGAAAACCTATTTGAAAAAATAATGAAAGAGAACTTCCCCAATCCGGAGAAGGAAATAGACTTCCACAAAGTCCAGGAAGCTCAGACAGTCCCAAAGAAGTTGGACCCAAGGAAGCACACGCCGAGGCACATCATCATTACATTACCCAAGATTAAAGATAAGGAGAGAATCTTAAAAGCAGCAGGAGAAAAGGAGAGGGTTACCTACAAAGGAGTCCCATAAGACTACCAGCTGATTTCTCCAAAGAAACCTTACAGTCAAGAAGGGAATAGAAAGAAGTATTCAAAGTCATGAAAGGCAAAGACCTATATCCAAGAATACTCTATCCAGCAAAGCTATCATTAACAATGGAAGGGCAGATAAAGTGCTTCCCAGATAAAGTAAAGTTAAAGGAATTCATCATCACCAAGTCCTTATTACATGAAATGTTACAGGGACTTACCTAAGAAAAAGAAGAAGATCAAAACTATGAACAGTAAAATGACAACAAACTCACAACTATCAACAACTGAACCTAAAAAAAAACAAAAACAAACTAAGCAAACAACTAGAACAAGAACAGATCACAGAACTGGAGATCACATGGTGGGTTATCGGCAGTGAGGAGGAGGAGGGAGAATGGGGGAAAAGGTACAGGGAATAGGAAGCATAATTGGTAGGTACGAAGTAGACAGGGGGAGGTTAATGATAGTATAGGAAATGGAGAAGCCAAAGAACTTATGTGTATGACCCATGGACATGAACTAAGGAGGGGAATGTTAGTGGGAGGTGGGGTGCGTGGCAGAGGGGAATAAAGGGGAGAAATAAATGGGGCAACTGTAATAGCATCATCAATAAAATATATTAAAAAAATAAATAAATCACAGAATATCAATAAATTTGCCCAGGGCCACTCGATTCACAGATGAAACAATCAGAATAGAAATACAGACATTTGCCCCCAGAGCTTTTCCTCTTTGCCACTCACCATACTGTCTCCCATGGCAGAGAAGTAAACTTAAGTCCAAACATAGGGAAGAATTCTGTCATGGTGGCCACCCTAAGGTGCCTGGACTTTATTCTCTATAGGAAGGGGGTCTGCAAAAGCATTTTAAACAGCTTCAGTTCTGTATTTTGCATGAATCACACTGGTCTGAGCCCAATATAAAGGATGGATTTTAAATATACAAATAGGAGTTGGAGAAACCAACTAGGAAGCTATTGGAATGACTCAATGAGCAATGAGCAGAGTTTTGATAGTAAAAGTTGAGAACAGAGAACATATTTCAGAAACCAGAGGCATTTATAACATTAATGATTGGATGTGGATGATAAAGAACAGGGAAGAATAATAAACTACCACGTATTTCCTGGGTGGTCAGTTAATTAGCATGCCATCGACTAACAGAAGTATCAGAAAAGGAACAGTCAGTGCAGTAGATTAATTGCTTTCTTTCATCATTTGAGTTATCTGGTGCTTTGAGCATGTGTAGGAATGGAAGGCAAGCTACGTCCGTATTTTCTTGGCTCTTGAGAGCCAGCTAAGGGGTTTTAACTCAACTTCACTGGAAATGAAAATTCAAGCCCGACTAGAACTGTGAAGGGCTGACATTTTACTCTACTTTTCAGTCAACAAGTTATCCTGCCACGGTTTCATAGATGTGGGCAGAAGACACGAGACTCCTGGGTTAGAGACAAAGGACTCCGTTAATCACAACATTTGTACCGGTGCCCCAAGACCCGAGTCCCATAGGACAATGTGAAGAGAACCAGACAACACCTACATAAGCAATAGAGTATTGAAAAACACAAAACAGCTCAGTGTGGCTCAGTGGATTGAGTGCCACCCTTTGAAGCAAAAGGTCGCTGGTTGGGTTCCCAGTCTGAGCACACACCCGGATTGTGGACCGGGTCCCCAGCTGGGGATGTGCGAGAGGCAACCAATTGATGTAGCTGTCTCTTGCACATTGATGTTTCTCTCCTTCTCTTTCTCCCTCCTTTCCCCTTTCTTTAAAAAAATAAGTAAAATAAAATCTTTAACAAAAATAATAAAGAACCCAAAGCATAGGGAACCCTTGTATTTTATAACAAAGATTAACCGAACTTGCTTCTTTGCTCCAGAGGGAGATGTTAACTTTATCTTCCAAAGCTAAGCAAACCCTCCCTTTGTTCTGGAGGGAGACGCTATCTCTAGCTTCCAAGCCAAACATCCTAGACAAGATGGCCTAGAACAAAGACAGCTCAGCTCATGAGCAATGTAGAAATGTGAGAGGCCCGTAGAGATGTGTCCCTTGACAATTAACTACTTTCACCATTTTCAAGTGACTTTATAGAAACCTTGGCTTTGGCTTGGCAAGCACATGACACAAAAGTTTTAAGAACGTAAAAATGAAGTGAAATCATCAGAGTGGATCAACAAATAGAATGTGTAGTAATAGCTAAAATAAACTAGGTGGGTAAGCCCCCTGGCAAATAGAGGGCCCATCACAAAAGCAGATGACAACAGGTGAACTCTGAGGTGCTTTGGGAAGTGAGACACAGGGGGCCAAGAACAGACTGCAAAGCAGATGCCACTTATCTCCAGAAGAAAGAACAAAAGAATTTAAGGGGTGATTCATTTGCTTTTGGGGACTGACATTTGCAGCTCTGTCTGCACCAGAAGAATATACCAGAAATTGGAGACGAGTGATTCATACCCTGGCTGCAAGGTTACTGCATTAAGTTGGGGATTAGAATGGATTTTAATGAGAGGTAATAATCTCATTTTCTATTCACACTTGACTGACTGAAAGAGTCTTTCCATATATCATCTTATATGCTTTCAATCAGCTAGAGATCAATATAATAAGAGAATATAAGAGGCTCACGGGGAGCTGAGAGAGAAAGAAAGTTTTCCCCCTCTTTTCTGCTGAGCAAGCCACAAACTTTTGCTGAGAAGGATGTTGCTAGGCAACAACTAACTTCTTCTATAGGCTTTGGAACTCGATGTTCTTGCTCTCTAGTAAAAAGAAATATCAGAAGGAAGGCACAGGCCAGAGAAAAACGATTTGCTTTTTGATGGTGGTGAACGTGCCTACACCACGAGGGTCATTGGTCACTGGGTCAGTACCGAGGAAAGTCATGGGTCCAAGGCAGGGCTTATGCATGTCAAATTTTGGAAGTTTTTTTAAAAGCTTATCAGCACAGCTATAAAATTTAATCTGCCTTTCAGAAATTGTCAATCAGGCAAATATAATTACAGCATGGCCTCTGGAGAAACTTGCGTGACAATGTTGAAGTAATATAAGATAAAAGAGTTTAACTACCTCTCAGTCTGCCCAAGTTTTTTATTACAGTAGAGAAGACCAGGGAGAGAAAGGAAACAAAAGGGCAAGGCGTTCTGGGTCATGGATTATTTAAGAAAACAATAAGAAGAGTGAATATTACAGGAACTCAAAACTCTATTCGCAAATATTAAATTCAGCCCAGCTACATGATTTTTTCCTGCCAGTAACATTCAGAGCATGTACAAAGCCAAAGAAAAAAGAGATGGTTTTCTAGACCTGTGGATTTATGAAAGTAATTATACTAAACGGAGAGAGGAAGGTTATTTGGGATAGATTTAAAGGAGTGATTATAATTATGAACTCAAACATCTAAGCTGGGTAAGAAGGTAAGTGAAACCAAGAAGTGATACAAAGAGACAGGGTCAGTGAATTAAATCCTTATGGTACGTAGCAAAATTTATCACAATCCTTTGCATCCCCTTCAATCAAGAGGCAGGATTTGTTTTCAAACTCTGTGCATCTACACTAGCATCGTGACTTGCTTTGAATCATCGAGTAGAGCAGAAGAGTTGTGCAAGACCCAAGCTTAGGCCTCAGGAGCCCGGAATATGCCTTTTCTTCTGTTGCTCTTGGAACTCTTAAAATCACACACACGGGAGCCCAAGCTGGCCAGCGGAGAAGCCACGTGGAGAGGCTGCCGTCATCCCAGTAGTCCGGTTGGCCCAGCTGAGACTATCAGAAACCAGACAGTCTAGCCACCCCAACTGTTGACCACAGATGCTTGGGAAAGCACAGACAACCGAGAGGGCGGCTGAGGCGGGCCGAGAACTAAAGAACTGCCCAGATGAGCCCCAGCGCAAATTGTCAACCTGGAGAATCATGAGCCGGGTGAATGGGTTCTTGTTTTAAGCCGCTAGGTTTTGGAAGAGTTGGTTACGTAGCGAAGGCTAACTTTTATATCCTAATGAGAGAAAAGAATTGTTCCCATGGGGTATTTTAAGCAAGTGAGCTACAAAACTGGGGAGTCGCAGCTGGAGAATAGGCTGTCTGAACTTGCAGTGCTCACAGTAAAGTTTCTGTTGAAGACAAGGTCCAGACCATTACCATTCTTGGCCATGTGGCTAAGAAATGGTAGATGAAAAAGTGTTTGGGAGTGGGGAGGTAAAAAAAATTTAGAAGTTAGAGGGAGTCATGGCATATTGACATCAGCAAGGATGATGATAAGAGGAGCAATAGAGAAGAAGTTTGGGTGTCAAGGGAAAAAAAAAAGTGAATATTCAAAATGACTGCAAAGTGGGGGCAGATGGTAGAAAAGCCAGATGCCAACAGGCTGAAAGGGGACTGGGGTTTTATAAATGGGCAGTGGATTGGTGGTCTGCGACTGGCACTGAAAGGTAAGAGGATGCTAAGTGACTTCAGCACTGGCTAGCCTGAAGTATGGGGTGGGGAAAAATAAACATTCTGTACCTGAGAGGTACTGCAGACAGAGCAGTATCCTGGGGGGACACGGTTCATGTTAGAGAGAGGAAATCAAGAATATGAAAGGGATGATACTGAGATGAAGGAGATGAGAATTGGGTATGAAAGTCATACGCAGCTGCAGAGGGGACTAACCCCTGATGTTTGAGCAGGTGACAAGTGTGGGGTTATGCCACATGTTCCCATTGCTGGACCCAGGATCCCAGGGCAGTGTGGGTGTAGCCTGTGACTGCAGGGCCATGCGGACCATGCCACCTGATGAAGATGTGAGGCCAAGAGCTCGCTGGAGTGTAGGCAGGGCCAAAGGAGGAAAAAGACTGTCTGCTGTGTTTCAGAGAAGGAGTCTGTGAGCCAATTGAAAACAAGACTATATAGAAGTGGGCTACAGGGCAAAGTCACCCATGGCTCTCCTAGAAGCTTTATGTGAAAAAAAAAAACAAAAACCAGGTTTGGAGAATTAAATGATAAAATATGTCATGTAAATGAGATTCTTATTCAAAGAAAGATTGAGAAGTAGGTCAAGAGAACTCTCCTCAGGAAGTCAATCTATACGGGACACTAAAATGTAGTTGGGAAAATGAAAACCTTATCAGACGTGAACTGAGTTGAAGAATAAGGTACTTACTGACCTCTCAGAGGATGTGCTACGTGGTCAGGGAGAATACTTCAAGAAGCTACTGCTGATGGGCTTAGGGGTGAGGCGAGGCCCTGAAACCACCTTCTAAGGAGAGCAGATGTGGTTGTCAGCACTGTTTATTTAGTGATGTGGGTACACAAGTTTGGGACCAAAGCTAAGCTGCTGGGAGGAATAGCAAAGAAATTGGGCATACACCCCCGCAATTCCCTCTCCTTTTCCTCCACAGCACTTGGCCTTGCCTCTTACCTATCTTGGAAAATATTTAAAGACTATTTGAAAGGGCGCCAGACTTATTATTCTGCCTGTAGTACCCACATCTCCATCTGGCCCTGGGTTTTGGTAGCTCGTTTCCACAGCCCAGTGGCATTTTTAAGTCCATTAAGAGGCTACTGTAAACACTGAGCTGAGTAAACTCTGAAGAGTTATATCTTCCTTGGCCCTTTACAGTCTAAAACAGAGGTCAGGAGCGTACTGCATTCAGGGGATACTACAAAATGACTCTTTTGAGGAAACATACCTCAATTTCCAATCTCTAAAACAGAAGTAAATCTCTGAGATGATAATCAGGTTTTTGTTGGTTTGTTTTTTTTTAAAGATTTTATGTATTTATTTTTAGAGAGAGGGGAAGGGAGGGAGAAAGACAGGGAGAGAAACGTCGTGAGAGAGAAACATCAGTTGGCTTCCTCTTACATGCCCCCAACCAGGGACCTGGCCCACAACCCAGGAATGCGCCCTGACTGGGACTCAAACCAGTGACCTTTTGGTTCACAGGTTGATACTCAAACCACTGAGCCGCACCAGCCAGGTGATGATCAGGTTTTAATTTTGATATTACACCTGATAGACAAAGTCTGGCTTGGCACAAGGAATCCCTCTTTCTCTATCCTCTGAGTGCCAAGAGGATTTTTTTTTTTTGGTGGTTATGTACTTCTGTTCTGCCCGCCATCCAACGAATACACTCTTTATGGACTGTTTCCTCCATCAGCATGCAAGCTCAATGCGGGCAGAGACCACTGAAGTATCCCCCCAAACGACACCAGTGTTGCCTGGCATTTAAATGGTCGTCAATAAATATTTGTCGAATGAATGAGTAAAAACACAAAGGAATAACATATCAAGCAAGTTTTGGAGGGTCTTTGTCTGTAATGACACCTCAGAAACATGTTTAGTGAAGAGGCTGAGATGACGTAAATCTAGCTGTGTCTGGCACTGTGACTACTAACACAGGAATCGCTCAGCGCCTGACAGCATCCTGAGTACTTTCTTCACTAATACACTCATCTACAGGTCAGGCGCTGAGCGAAGCATTTCCCAGTCATTGTTGTTTATTCTGTCTCTAATCCCGTTGAGAACCCTGTAAAAAGTAAGTAGGTAGCATTATTTTCCTTTTAGAGGTCAGAAATCGAAATTTCAAGAGGTTCACTAATTTGCTCAAGGTCACAGAGAGCAGAAGAATCAGGACTGTGTTCCAACGGGGACCAATGGCCATGGTCTCCGCTGCCACACTGGGCTGCCTCGGGGCTACCCCGCGGTGGGACAGCTAGTCGTCAGATAAGCAGAGCATTTCCCCTGCTCAACTGTGAGCTCCCAAAGGGAAGGAGTTGTAGCCTCGTCATCTTCATGGCAGCTGGCAGGGTGGGCCTCCAGCTGAAATCTGCAAACCTGAGAGGTTGTCTGGATGTCCCTGAGGGACCCCCACAGGGAAAGAGAGCATTGGAGCACACTGATCCCCTCTCTCTCACCTCAGTTATTTGTTTTTCCTATCGAGTTTCTGTACCATTTTCACTGAAGAAAGAATTCTAGAACTTGTCCGGGCACTAACACTAACTGCTATTAAATGAAGACTAATTAGAAGCAGAGGACAGCCCCGAGGTGTAATAAGAAGTAGTGACCTTCACACAGCGGTCATTTGTGTTAGTTATGTGAATAAATCAAAAGGGTGAGTGTTACCTTCCCACATAAAAGGCAGCAGAATTATGCGGTACGGACGCAGGAGAGAAGGTAGGCTTACCTCAACCACTGCTGAAACCATCTGTTATCCTGGACAACAAAAGGGGAACACAAAAATGGATAAAAATAAAGCCCCCCAAAGCATACTTAAGCTTGCTTACATAACTGAGACAAAAATAGACCTTAAAAGGGGGTGCAAATTTAGTGACACCCTCCAAGGTTAGAGTAGGGACACAACCAAATATAATAGAATAATGCAAAAACACACTTGCTCCAGAGCAATGACCTGAAAACTTAGCTCTGTTTGCATTTCCAAGGAACATGTGACAGGGAAACCTTGAGAGGCAGTTTTTTGCCAGAGAGTTATTGGGTGGCAGGAAGAGAATGTGGAGGAGAAATTGAGGAGCGAGTGCCAGGAGACAGAGTTATCAAGGTGTAGGAGGTGCCAAATGGAAGAAGCAGAGAGGAATCCACAAATTTTATATCAAAAATTCAAAAACATTGGTGCCATGTAGTACGGTTGATTAACCAAGTATTGAATCACCCATAAACCCAAATCCCTCTATACCAAAGTAGGGAAGCTAAGACCCAAAGTGCTCACTCTTGACAAGGAGGACATGACCTGCCCCTCAAAAGTAACAGTGACATCAGATTAATTTGTCCCCTAGGTAGACCAAACATTGATTCCTACAGATGGGCCCTTGCCAAGGAAGATCTGACCCACAAAGCTACTTGAGCCACTATGCTGAGATTAACTTTCAAGAAATGCCTCCAGCATAAGGAAGGACACCGAAATGCATACGATGCAGAATGAATAAGACAGCCACCTTTTATGCCAGTCTGAGCAACTCAATCAAAGCTGGAGTTCAAATTCATTCATTCTCTCAATTCGTTAAGAAGCATGGATTGAGCAGTCAGGCGCTGAGACAAATGTTACAGAGGCAAAGACGAATGGCATGGTCTAAGGGCTTAAGGATCCTATTCAGAAAGGCATTGGGCTGGTACTACGACAAAGGGTGGGGCAGAAAATGGGTGATGGGTCCCCGCCGTCAGAGAGATCTAGGTTCGAGTTCTAGGTCTTCCAGTTCCTGACTGTACACACCTTGCTAAAATCTCCCCTTGCCTCGGTGTGGAAAGGGATCGTTCCTCCATCGCAAGGCTGTTTTCAAGACTTTTGAGCTAACGTATAGCAGGTTCTCAGCACTGACCTGAAAGCATTGTAATTTCTAAAAAAGAAAAAAGGGAGGTTTTATTCCTTACTACGACGCAGAGTGCGTTGAAAACACAGAAAATCGTCACACAGCTTGTTTTTCTTTCTACCCTGGGAGATTCTGTCCTCGGTCTGTCGTTGACAGCCGCCAAGATACACCACCTCCATGGACTTGAACAACAAATACCCAGTATGCATGGCTAATGGCAGTGGCACGGCATGGAACGACGTCATCCAGGGGAATGCCAGAAGAAGAGGCCAACACCCACTGC
>PVJD01006557.1:0-96548 GCA_004026545.1 Mormoops blainvillei
AGGGAAAGTCCTGATTCTCTGGAGCTGTGAGCTGAGAAGCGGTGGGGCGGGCTGGCTGGACTGTGGATAGCTTACTTTGAAATGGCTCCACAAACTAAGTGTGTGATTTGGCAAAGTGCTAACAATTATTGAATTGCGCTGGTAAGTGTATATAGTTATTCATTGTAGTATTTATTTTCTATTTTTATAATTTTTTTGAAAATGCTCGTAAAAAAAGCTTACAAAGCTAAGCCAAGTTAAATCCTGCAAGCAGGTAGCTCGGAAGCACTGAATGCCTGATGTGGGGTCTGTGGTATCCATGGGGCCACAGCCGTAGTTCTGCCCCAGCCGCTTCCTGGGCGAGGCGAGGACGCTTGAGCCCCAAGTGTGTGAATGCTTCCGTGATTATCTCCACCTGTTGCATGAAACGAGACAGGTGTCTGTGGTAGCTTTTCCAGAAGATACCAAAATGGAAATATAATGTCCTTAGAACTTAAAACCGTAAGGAAAAGAGATTAGAGGAGAAAACTGAAAAGAAGAGGGAAAATGAAAAAGAAAAAAAAAAGATAAAGGACTGGTTGCACAACCAGGTATTTTTCCTCCCCACTTTTCTTTGCAGGGTTGGAGGTGAGTGGGGGTGGCCAACAAATTCATTCATAAGGAAAAGTGTCAGGTTGTTATTTTCCACCCTTTTCCCCTCCCGTTTTCTTTGAAAAGACTGGTCAGAAATGGCTTATCCAGTGCTTCCGAATGTTGTTAACTTTCAGCAACAAAATACATCTTTCTCACTGGGGCAGATGCGTGCTGATTTTCTGGATAGATGGTATGCCCTCCCTCTGTCTTCCCTCACCACCCACTTACTGCACTGGGGGTTTTATGAAGGTCAATAGGGTTACATATAAAAAAATCATTTTAAGGGAGACACATATTCCATTCATCTGATGCAGAACACATTTTCATGTAAATACAAAGATGTGGTTTTAATTAATCGGGACAAGGAGTACTCAACCCTTCTCAGGGCTTCATGTTTGTATTTCTGCTGTCAGCCTCCCCGTTCCTCACCCCAGATTCGGTTCACTTTTTGATCTCATGGTTACCCAATGTCACATGGTGTGATTTGCCAGCCAGTCCGGAACCATAACCCACCGTAGGGAGGACTGGCCTCTTCTTCCATGGTCAAGTTCATGCTCTCTTGGTTTGTATGTATTAGAAGTCACCTTTGTTTTGGATCTATTTTTGACTCTCCTAAAGTGGTCTTAGGTCAGGTCTTCTGCAAGCGAAGGGGCGGCGTCGCACATGTGTGAATGGTTAACAAAAGGCTCCCAGGATGGGAGCCAGAAAGGGAGTGGGGGAAACAGGGCAGAGAAGGGTGAGAAGCCCAGCAAGGGGGCAACTTCGGGCAAAGTCCTAGCCACTGCTTGATCCTGCAGGGGGAGCTCTGGAACATAAATCCTATTGGGCTTTGTCCTTACCTGGGACCTCACTCTCCTGCACCAGTGAGGATGGACCTGTTTGAGCACTTTATCTCTGTACCAGTGGGTGGGTACAGGCTAAGCCAGGCCCTGGCCCAGCTGGGCTGGTAGAAGCAAGACAATCGTGTGTGCACGCAGACGGTGTCCTCTCCAGGGGATGTAAAACCACCTTTTCACTCTCCTCCCAATATATCCCTTCAGTTTTCTTACCTTTTTTTAAAATAACAATTTTACTGTCATTTTTCCAAGTCTTCTGAATGAACCAGGTGGATTTGAATTGTTACAGTGCTGAATCCACAGCCGGGCTTCAGTCCGTTCCTTTCGAAGTTGGCTTTCCTCTGTTTCCCTCGTGCGAATTTAGAACATTTTAGTTGTGTGGTTGAATTAAAAAGGCTGAGAATGATTGATTGCTCTCTACTATTACATAAATGTTTAAATAATGATACCAAAATTTTGAGACAAGAACCGCAGATAATCAATTAAAACCCAGGCATAATATATCTGCTTAATTAAGGTTGGGGATCCAGTGACAATCCAAAAATAAACTAAACTGGGGTTGATTCAGATAACAATCTTTTATTTGTTTTTTTTCTTTAAAAGTAGTATGTCAACATTACTTCATTTCTACATTTAAGAGTTCTGTACATTTCTTAAAAGGAAATAAGCAATGCTCAATGTACAAAGTAAAAAGAGAAAACTAGAAAAATCTGAATAAAATGGAGCAAGTTGCCATAGGTCATACAGTACAAATTAGTAATTAGATGTCATCTGAAGTGCAATACCACTGCTGTGATGATGAGTTAAGGAATGAAATAAAAATACTCTATTTTAAACAAACAGTATATATATATTTATATGTATATATTTTTTACAGATAGTAGACCCAGTGATATCTGCAGTATTGTAAAAACTTATTTACAAATAACTTTTTTAGACATTACATATACATCAGCACCGTAGTAAAAACAAAAACAAAACAACATTATTAAAATCTACCTCTCTATTTAGTTGGTCCCAGGACTGAGCATTTGGAAGAAGCTTTTAAAAGGTAATAGAGCGGCTCTTCCCTCAGCCACCTCTAGCTTCTCCTCATTGCTTATATATTTATTTCCTGTACCTTTCAGAAAAAGGTAATTATCTATTCTGCCTTGTTTGCTTACTTTTTTTTTTTTTTTTGGTTTTCATCTGTTTCCACTCAGGAGTTTTCCTGGTGGCGTCTCTCCCCATGCAGGGTGCTCATGGTCACCCTACTAACTAACATGTCTTCCCAGAGAGAGCGCAGCCCCCTCCCGGGCTCTCGGGCACCTGGCCGCCTCTGTCTCCATCCTGCCCCTTGCTGACTACATCTATAACCTGAGGACCTGGTGAGCAAGTCAAGGCGGTGTTCGCCCACCTGCCACCTCTACATCATCTGTCCTCGGCTTTCCACTGGAACGTCCCTTCTCAGGACCTTCCCCTGGGGCAGCCCGTCCAGCTCCCCACGGTCCTGAGTCCAGGCTCTGGTGTGGCGAGTTGCACGTGACTGCCCAAAAGGGAGCCAGCCTTTCAGACAGGGAGGGTTGGGGGTGGGAGGAGAAAAGCACACGTCACTCTCACTCACGTGGGACAATAATGATGCCACATGGCCTCCAAGACAGGAGAGTGGGAGGGGAGGCAGGACATACAGATACGTCCTTGCGAGAAAGAGGCAGGCCTCACGATCACGGAGCTTGTCCATGCCTCGCCTCAGACAGACTTCAGTCAGGGCAGCGTTGAGGGAATCACACAGAGAACAGCTGTACAGGACTTTTGAAGCGGATTGCTTTGCCCATGTGGAAGGAACCATATCTTCCTCCTTTTTGTCATCAAAATGTGTAAGGTGAAGTAATTGATTTTCTAGCGCCTCATCTCTCAGGGGTTTAGAGTTTGTCTTTCCGGTGAGTAAGGACAAGGGATTAAGGGCGAGGCTGATTTTCAGAGCATCACCCCTGGGTTTTCCCCCAAGGGAGCCCGAGAGAGAGACCTCCAGGCCGGCCTCCTGGGTGCACCGTTAGTGTCGGACGCGGCGCGTGGAAACCCACCACCGAGCATCGGAGCAGCCTACTCAGGTCCAAGCAGAGGCTGTTCATTCTGCTTAGGCATCGTCTAAGTTCTTGCATTTACTTCCACTCTGCCCAGGCTCCCTAGAGACAAAAGCTTCACTTCTTCTTGGATCATTTGTGAGGGGAAGCAAGGACGCTGGGATGGACACAAGGAGGGATGAAGGTGGGGGTGGCAGGAAGGTGGCCGTGCTGGTAGGCACACAGCATCCGCCAGGGTCTCCCTGCCCCGTGGTGCCAGAAGTAGATGGGAACTGCCTTGATGTGCCACCATCTTACTGGGCTCCCAGGAGGCTTCACCCCAACTCCCCGGGGCGATGGCCACCGTGGTCCCCAGCAGAGGGCTGCCCCAGGACTGCAGGACAGACCCTCCTCCCAGCTCCTTGGCTATCCTTGTGAGGCAGCCAACGGTGTGCCTCTGACATTCCTGAGGGTCATCGTGGGGCAGGAGACAGGCCTGTAGGATCCTTGGTAGTCTCCCTGCTGCATCGCACTGTTCTTCGCACCTGCCTTCCACATCCGGTCGCAGGTCTTGAAGTCCGACGTCTCTTTCCAGCCAGAGCTCAGCACATTTCTGACCTGTGCTCTTGGCCCGCGCAGCCACCCAGCCCAAGGCTCCATCTCGTGTGTCTCCGAAGCTGCAGTCTCTGCACCTGGGCCAGGAGGGGCTGACGGATGCCTCGCCTGGGGCAGCAGTCCATCCGGGCTGGAGCAGCTCTTGCTGGACCACACGATCGACCACAGGGAGCGGCGACTAGGGGCTCAGATTTGCCTTCCCCACCTGCCTCTGCTGTGCCTCCCTCTCTTGCAGCAGGGATCTGCACGGTGTCCTGTCTTGACTGTTGTGTGAAAATCAGGTGAAACGAGGCCCCGCGGGGCTGTGCATTGGCACCTGGATCTTCCACCGTCAGCCAGCTGCAGTTTTGCTCAGTTTACGCGGGTCAAAAAAACAAAAAACAAGGATGGGTCCACATCCTGTTTCTTTTTCCCATTGTATGCTTTAACCACTAGGGTCGTGGCTCTTGGCACCCCTCCTGACTAGGGGTTTCCAAACAACTCATCGAGCTCCTGCATCCACTCATCCCCTGGCCCACCTTTGATGATGGAGTCCACGAGGTCGGCACTGTCCGAGAGGCCAGGGAAGGAAGCCCCAGCGGCTTCGCCGCTGTAACTGTAGGACATGTCCTGAGGGGCGTTCCGCTCATAGGCCTGGCTCTGGCCGCCTGGAGCAAAGCTGCCACTGGGCATCTGCTGCTGGGCTGGGGGCTGGCCGAATGTAGGCATGCCGGGGACACCCTGGCTTAGGCCAGACATGACCATCGGCCTGGCCTGGCTGGTCCCTTGCGGCCCTGGGAGCGGTGGCATCATTTGCCGACCCATGGCTGCCGGGTTGAGGGTTCTCACTGCACCAGTGCTGGCGTCCATGACCTGGTTCAGTCCCTGTGGGAAGTGTTGCTTGGTCAGCCTCGGCTGCCCGGCCTGAAGCGCGTAGCCGGCGCCGTTGCTGAATGACCCCAGCTCTCCACTAGTCCTCCCGGGCATCCCCGGTAAGCTCCTCTGCTGCCAGCTCTGGGCTCCCTGCTGGACTGTTCCCATGATGCTCTGCAGCCTGGGTGGGCCCTGGGGCCTTGGCAAGGTCTGGCCTACTGGCCCTTTCATCTGCTGGTGCTGCTGGGTCATGGCTGAGTTCACCAGCATGTTCTGACCAAACCCGCTCACCATCCCAACCCCTTGCCCGGAGGCGGGCTGCCTCGGCCCCTGGGCTGGGTTGTGTGCGATGCTCATGCCACTTTGGTTTGGGTGCTGCAACATTTGGGTCATTCCTGGGCTCATATTGTACATTCCTGGTTGGCTGGTAGGTGTGGTGTTATAAGGGGCCAAGCCCATCTCTGACTGGGCAGCGGCTGTGGCCATTGTCCCTGGGTTCTGAGAGGGTCCCATTCCCATCATGCCTGCGTTCTGTGCCATCAACCGTGATGACCGCATGCTCTGGAGGGCTGCTTGGCTTCTCACGGCTGCTATATCTTGTGGAGAACCTGCAGGGAAAATGGACACACATTACTCATTCTTCTCGATAAGTGATGTATGACAAGGTGCAGGGATTGTCTTTGGGAGTGAGAGAATTCTTTTATAGAAAAGGACCTACTCTGGCCCTTGCTGGCGTGGCTCAGTGGATTGAGCCCCTGACTGCGAACCAAAGGGTCGCCAGTTCGATTCCCAGTCAGGGCACGTGCCTGGGTTGCAGGCCAAGTCACCAGTAGGGGGAGTGTGAGAGGCAACCACACTGATGTTTCTCTCCCTCTCTCCCTTCCTTCCCCTCTCTCTAAAAATAAATAAATAAAATCTTAAAACAAAAAGGATCTACTCTGATAATTAATCCTTAATAAAATAATAATTATTTTTCTGCTTATAATGAACTCTGATTGTGAAAAGTTTGGAAATACTGATAAGCATAAAAATGAAAATTGGTCACCCAAGTTCCCACCTTCCAAAGATGACTACTGCTATCATTTATATACAAACAGACACACATCAATTGAGATCATATGTACACACGCTTTTGTAGTTAGCTTTTCACTTGATTACCCTGATATTATTTTTGTTCACATTTCAGAAGCAAATTGCTTTTCACACTTCTTGATATGATGCCATCCCCAACCAATTAGACACCATTTTTCTTGGAGGTGAGAGGAAGTTCACCTCTTGGGCTGAATCAAGAAGAAATGACGATCACTATGCATACTCCTGTGAAGGGGACATGGTTCCGTGGAGAACGCTATCAGTAAAGACCGTCAGACTAACTTCCCTTAAGACTTGAGTAGGCTTTGAGAGGTTAAAGGCCGTTGCTTCTGCTGAGAAGCTACTTCGACAGATTGGAGACCTGCTCCGTAGACTCCCACCTGCTCCAGATCCTCTGAATCCTAACAGGTCAGTGCAGCCGGCCGGCTCCCTGAGCTAGAAAAAGAAATCATCCTGCTACTTGCTCCTGGGCAATGAACTTCACGGCTTTCTCCAGCAAAGTCCACTCCTTGAAATCGGCCATGACTTCGGCTCTCAGCAGATCCCTAACCAAGTTTTAACGGTGCTGTTTAAAAGTTGACCAGAGTGTGAACATGCCAAGTCACGCCACTCTAATCAGGCATTTGAATGAGTCCTGCTTTCCATGTTCCCAGGAAATCGCCAAGCCATCCATGAGAAGAGAAATGTCACCCTTCGAACACCAATGTTCTAAGGGACCAGGAGGAGCACACAATGGATTTTTCTACATCCCTGCTAATGATTAACTCTATGAGACAAAGAAAAATAGTTTTTTTTTTCCTGGACATTTAAAAAAGATGCGGCATGGGAGCCAATCAATATTATAAGCAAATTTGATCCTCCCTGGAACTGAGATGAGAAACCAGGTGAGAATAGTGTAACCTTGTTAAGCCTGGCACCTTGGCAGATAACTGAAGTGTGTTTTTGTCTTCCGGATGGGGGTATTGATTTCTGGGCAGCAAATATGTCTCCATATATTATCTCTTTCTTTAAGAAAGAAAATTATGGGAATTTTGATTATGATTTAAGTTTTTGAGGCTTGAGATCAATATCATTCTGCATTGAAAAATGAAATGGCTGCTGTGGGGAAAGCTGAAAGATCCACGGGCGATCCTTAAAAATGCTTCCATGCTTTTTTTTGTTTGTTTGTCTTGAGCTTAATTATATCTAAGTGATTTTTAAGAAAAAAATCAGAAGTTTCTGATTAAATATTGAATGGTAGTATGTAGTACAGCTTGTAATCTTGTTAGGAAGTTTTGTGACCTTAATGGCTAAATTTGTATTGACTGCATGACCAATCTGTGGTGAAATGGGTTTTGAGCTGTTTATTTAAAAATGTAAGGGAAAAATATTGCTGACCCAGAGACTGATCAGATAGACCCAAATTATACACACAGGCTGATGCAAACAGATAAAAAAGACTTTAATATTAGGGAAATTTTTGTCGTGTGCATATAATGGACATGCTGGGGGGCTGGATATTGTCTGGACTGAGTTTCTGAGTTAGAAATAGTTTCCTTTATTAAGAGGGCGGAAATGCTGCAATGCTTTTTAAGAGGTATTAAAAGATTAATCCAAGCCGACCTTTATTTTTACTTAGTATTAATGGTTGCACAATCGAGGTGTAATTCTTACGGAGGGAAAAAGAGGCATTTTAAAATGGGCGATCGGCACCATATTTTCAAGGATAACAATAAGCATTTTATTAATCTATTTTCTTGCCATCAGTAATTTTAAATACTAACAGGAAAAAATTCAAATGCACCCAAAGAATTAACTTGCCTTTATCCGATTACTACATAAGTTAAACAACAGACTTTTTCTTCTTTTTTGTTTTTATCTGAAACAGGTAATACTGTGAGACACCATAGTTATATTAATTTTCTTGTCTACTGGTTAACATCACAAAGTCAAAGATAATCTCCCATATTCTAACAGAGAGGATAATCTGAAATTTTTTCCTAAAATGTTCTTTGTTCTGTCTTCACTCGCAAGATGCCTGCGTTTGTGGAAAATAAGTGTTTCCTCACGGGCACTAACATGGCCCCGAGACACCGGCCAGTAAGAGAGAGGCAGTCGTTAAACCCTCTGAGATGCGTAGGTTCTCAGGCAAGTTATTCCTACCAGAACTTCTCTCCAAGGACACTATTTCTTATCGATTTGCTGTTTTCCCGGAGACATAAGATTATGATATCTAGGGTGTTAGTAAAGAGATGAAAATACTGAAAATAGTTTAAAAAAATACATATATACTTCAGCTCAGGAACCCATTGGTTGTTTAGTTTCGGTGTAGCTAAATTTTTAGGTTTATGACCTGTGCTTTGACGTTTTAGAAAAATTCAAAAAGTAGAACTTTTAGATTAGATTAGAAACAAAGCATTCAGAATAATTCATAGAACAGAGGAATCATTAAATTTTGGTAGGTCCCTTTATTCCAAAATATAATAAATGAGTTATGAACCTAGAAGACCCAATGGACATGATGCTGGCTTTCTCAGGTTTCATGTTTTTACTTAGCTCATGATATAAAGCTCCAGTTCCCAAAGTGAGGTCCTCTGGCCAGCAGCAGCAGCTCCTGGGAACTTGTGAAAATGTAAATTCTCAGGTCCCACTAGAGACCTCCTGAATGAGAGGCTCCGAGGGCTGGGTGGGCCATCTGTGTTTTAACAGGCTCTGCTGGGGCTGTGGCGCAGGCAAAGTGTGAGAACTACAGGAACAGAGGAGGGCCCTGTGTCTGCAACAAAGACTGCCCTGTTGTGATGACTACTTGCCGCTCCCCCTCGTCCACGACCAAGTGAGATGATATTCTTCAAAGAATATTGATGCTAATGTTGTGCACAGAACACTTGTGGACAGCCCGGTTTCTTCTGTCCTTCTCTGGGTCACATGGATCGGAGCGGTAGCCGCTCAGGTGTCAGCGTGCTCACGGGCCATCTTCAGTGAGACCCAGCTGTGAACATCAGTGGCTTTCAGACTCTTTAAACCACGTCTCACAGTGCACAATCCAATACACACACATGTGTTTAAAGCAGGAACAAAAGTTTTCCTTATTATGAAACGCTCCAATAGTTTCTTTTTTATTGTATTTCATTAAAAAAAATGTGGCTTGTTAAATTGTCTTCATAACCTATTTGTGTGTTGTAATCCACAGACTGAAAAATGTTACCCTAGGTCACAGTTCACCCACAGCCTCCAGAGGGGTGTAACCCTTGTGAAATGTTACATGTTTTCATATATGCATATTTCCGTGCACAGCGCTTCATAGCGCCTGACAGATTCGCAAAGGGATTGGTAACTGTGAGAAGTTAGGATGCTTTGAGCTAGGTCCTATGAAAAGGGAAGGGGATGGGAATTAGGATTTCTACTGTTAGGGGACCCCGGAGCTTCCCTGCAGACAGAGTGGGAAGAGTCTGCAGGCTCACCCTCCACCCCACACCAGACCATCAGGGGCTCTCTTTATTGGAGATGGAAAGAATATTTGAATGGTCCCCCTACTTTACGAAAGAATGAAATATAGTGTGCCCATATGCATACGTCATATGGGGGCCATGATTTGGGATTCCCACAAAGGGCAGCAGGATCTAGTCCAACTATCCTCATCGCCTTTTGTTTCTGCAGTCAGTAGAGATTAGTGGTTGCTGCGAGCCAGGACACCCCCCACTTTGGTTGTCGGAAGTGAAGGCTTTGGCCAGACAACCTGCTGGGAGCAGCAAGATGTGGCACAAGATTTCCCCATCCCCCTCTCTCCCCGCCATAGTCACTGAGATGATGATCTGGACTTTAACAAAGCTGATATTGGGCCAGCTGGCACCGGCATGTTCTTATTGGTTGTTTAATTATTGAAATACTTCCGTACCTTTGGCAAAGAACAGCTGCCTCAGTTCTCCCAGACACCCCGACCCCTCCCTGACCCCACCAGAAGCTCTCAGGGACCCAGCAGGGGGCCTCTAAGAATGCATTTTGATTGGCTGGTACTCTCAGTTCTTAAATATTCTTAATATGACCTGACACAAACATAGCACATAAGGCAGTGTTACCGGCTGCACGGGCCTCACCTTGAAACTGGTTGACCTGCTGCACTGGGTATGGGTTCCGCTGTGGCTGGAGGTGCGGCCGGGGCAAGTGTGGCTGCTGCAGCTGCTGGAACAGAGGACAAGAAGGGCAGGAGTGAGAGGGGGACAGAGCATGCGATTCAAAAGCCTGCTGTTCTGGGGAAGGCAGGGTTTCTCCCAAAATTAAACTTTGTATTGAAGAATAACATGCATACAGGCAAGTGCACAAAGCAAAAGTGTACAGTTCGATGACTCTTCCCACATGAACACGCTCCTGGGAAGCAGCATCTAGGTCAAGACATAGCACTTCGCCAGGAGTCCCTCTGGCCAACCTCTAGCCTTCGTCTGACCCTGGGGAGCGGCTGCTCTAGCCTAACAACACAGATCGGCTACGTCTGCTTTTGTACTTGCTAGACAACGTGCTTGCGTCTGCCTTTGGTGCCTGGCTTCCTGGGTTCACAATATGTGTGAGATTCAGCCACGTGCATGCTGTGGTCTGTTCCTTCTCACTGGCGAGAAGTGCTCCATCCTGTTCGTATCACAGCTGATTAACCTGTTCTACCAGCGATGGTCATTTAGGGCATTTCCGGTTTGGGGCTGTCCCCAAATATTGCTGCTGTGGGCATCCTTGTCCGTGCCTTTTGTGTGGACATGCTGGCGGGAGCTTTGACTTTGACTTTCCGACATCAGCCTGTGCATTGTGGGGACTGGGCTCAGAGGGACAAGCGACTAATTTTTAATGACCTAAATAGATGCTTCGGGTATTGGAAGATGGGATTCTCAGGGGCTATAAAAAAGGCTAATGTTATTCCCATGAGGCCACCCTGCCTGTAAAATCCATCTCCACAAGTGCAATATCCAGCATCGACTGCCTCGGGGAAATTGTGTGGGAATCCACACGGACCCAGAGCCAGGAGGCCTGCGGGCTAGTCTTTCTTCTTCCACTCCCGGGGATTCTGCTTTGCTCGTGCTATTACAATATTCTGGAAAGGCTATTGTGATCATTGTCATGCTGTATGTGAAAAGGGAAAGAGAGTAAGAGTGAGGTGGCGAGAGCAGAGAGAGCGGTCTTAGTTCTCCGTCTGCTGTCAGGTGGCTGCGTGATCCTCTTCGGCATGTCATTTAACCTCCTTCTGCAGCTACTGAATATTCATTAGGCACCTTTTATCTGCGAGGGCTACAAAGAACATACAACAAGGGCCCTGCTCTTTAGAGTGTTCATTAGAAAATAACACACGTCGACCACTGCTTAACACATGTTTATTCCTATTTTTCTCTTGTTTTTGTTCTCGGGCAGCTCCAGCATTTTCTTTCTTTTTTTCTCTTTTCTCGACAAGGCTGGCCAGCACCCCGGCAGCCCCGTCCTGTGGGGCCTACCTGGTGTTTTGCACAAACTGTTACAATTAATTAATTGTGAGGACAAAGTGTAGACAGGAAACCATGTTAATCTTTTAGGAAGACATATAAGGGCACTCTTCAAAGTAGGCCGAGCATATAAGTTTCCCTTCAGCCAAATGTCCCAATTACAACCGGAACATTTCCATGGGGTAGCCTGGGGGTGGGTGGGGGGAGATAGGGCGGGGCCTCCGGTCTTGGCTCCGCCCCTCACACTCTGTGGTCTCACCTAAGTCACATCAGCTCCCAGGCCTCCTTTTCCGTCTGTGTAAAATAAAAGTACTTGATGATCTCAAATGTTTCTTTCAGCTCGAAAATTCTAGGTGCTGTGGAACTTTTGGGAATACATCAAAGGCGACATGCCCTGCACTTTTGAGAAGAAGGCATTAAATATTATTTCACCCCCGCTTTCAACCTGCTCTGTTCTGATTTTGAAGTCCACCTAAGAATTATTTTAAAGTTCGCCAAGATAAGTAAGACCCCGAATCCTCCTGTCTTCTCTGACCTGTCCTTTCAGGAAAGCCAAGTGTCTCCAACACGCTGTTTACAAAATTGAAAGTGTTGGGGACAACTCTGCTACGGCAAAGACCAAGAAGCCATGTTGGTGTCAGTATGGCAATCTTCATCCCGAAAACGAAAAGTTGGCAGCCCACCCCCTGTAGACCCTTAGACAGCCTGTGTCAAGAAGCGCTGTCTCCAAGCACAGCTAAGACGCTACAGTGACTGGAGTTTTTTCTCGGTTTCACTTGTGGGCCAGGCCCATAGGATGACTGGCTCATGTGACTGCAGCTCTTCTGTGACACCGGGGTCATGTGACAGGTCCTCATAGACGTATGTTCAGCTTCCAAAGACTTTTAGCACATTATCCCGTGTGCTTCCTCAAAGAGCTCTGTGAGGAAGGCAGATGAGGAGAGGGGTCAGGTGGTTTTCTGAATCCGTACCACCAGCCAAAGACTGGACACAGTCTGACCTTGAGCGAGTTGTTCTTTCCGTGGTCCCTCATCATCTCTTGGTGCACACAGCTGCCAGGGAATTATACTCATTTTTTTCTTTTTGTGACTTCTCATTGCCTCATCTTTTCCAAGGAGCCTTGTATCTCTCCGTGTCCTGGGTGAGGGATCCCCTACTCTCTCCATGGGTGTCACCCTGTGGCAGCCCTTCTCTTAGCCTTTTGCCTCCTCCTTGTTCCCAAGGTTGGCTCACCTCACTGAGTGGGCACGTCCCTTTGCTGGCACACCTGAGGTCTGTCTGGTGACCCCGACTCTACTGTGTCTTGGACACAGCACGCATATCAAAAGCCATCACTCACAGTATCAAGAATACCTGAAATTCCCTGGGACTGGCTGAGGAAAGGATTTACGAAGCCCAGCTTCCCCCGGGCAGCTCCATTTATCACTGCCCGAGAGACAGCAGCATGACTCCTTGTCACGCACCTTATGCCGGGTGAGAGGGATAGAGGTTTGTTTGTACAAGAGCTGCCAGGTGCTGACTGACCTTGGTGAAAAGGGAGATAATTACACAGCTGTTCAGGAACAAAAGCAAAAAAGTGGAACAAAGGTGTACAATATTTCTATTTGGGGGATGACCGGTGTCACTTTGAGTTGCAGCTCTTGGTTAGTAGGGACCTCAGCGTGTCTGAGTCCCACACAGTAGGTGGTGGAGGATACTTAATAAATTTCCAAAATTCTGACCCTATTAAGACCATTCTAGAAGGGTACCTGTGGGGCCTTGAGTCTGAGATGACAACCTGCCGTCTCCTATAATAAAAGCGTAAAATACCCTGTATAGACCCCACCCGAGTCATCTCAGCGTCTCTTGTGGAAGGCCTCGGGCCTTTCCTGGGGGAATACTGAATCAGCCATGGGCATCTCAAGAACAAGACAAAACACCCTAAAAGAGAATCACACTAGGGTAAAGCTGGGGGAATTATACTGCGAGGGTGGACGAAGATGCCTAAGGTAAGGCTTTGTGTTAGGCCTTCCTTTAACTTAAAGATTTCCCAAGCTATTGGGAATTTCCTTACATTTGCCCTCATTCTGTGACCTCAAGTTCAGGTTTCCCGGTGGCTCCGTGGGCCCTATTATTCTGCCATTGTCCCTATTCCATTGTTCGCCACCGAGCCTGTAGCATTCTCCTCAACCCTTCCTCCCGACACTTTCTTTCAAAAGACAAAGTTCTCTGAATTATTTTTCTTTTTTCTTCCTGCTAGAAATATTAGAGTTTAAGAAGGATGTGCACCACCCCCGCCTGCCACCCGCGCTGATTTTGCTGACCCCTGTACCAGAAGCCCGAAGAAAAGGAGTCAGGCTTGAATGCAAGACATGTCTCTGGCAAATGGGCCTTCAAACGGACGGCTGAAGCCTGTTTTTTAAGAACAAACTAATTCATCCTAAGAAAAAGGCTAACTAATTGAAAGGTCTAAATGCTGCGGTTCTTTTGTGATTCCGGGAAACGCTAGACTGTGAACATCTTGACAAAGGACATGGACGGCGAGTCCCTCACGGACACAGGCGGCTGCATGAATGGACCAGGCCAGGGGCGCGCATTACCTGCTCGGCCAGCATCTGCTGCTGCTGCTGCTGCTGCTGCTGCTGCTGCTGCTGCTGTTGCCTTTGCTCCCGCAGGAACTGTTGCTTCTGCTGCTCCATCAGCTGGGCCCGCTGGTCAAGGAGCATCTGTTTCATGATGGCCGCTTGGGGCTGGCTGCCCAGGAAGCCCGGACCGGCAGGACCGGCTCCTGAGACCATGCCGCCTGGGCCTGGGGGCACGGAGGACTGCATGGTGCCAGGGGTCCGAGGAAGCCCGCCTGGGTGCTGTTCCTGGGAGAACAGAAAGAGGAGTCTGATGCTGTGATTGCACATTAGAAGGGAGGGGGTTGGGGCAGGGCCCTGGCTGTGGGCCCCCGAGGGCCCCGGAGTGGCACGCCTTCTACTTCCATACAGACAACACAGCAGACCTCAATGGTGGCCTTATGGCAGCGGGGCTGGAGAGGCTGCAGAAGAGCAGTCACAGAGCACGGTTCTGGGGACCTGAGACCAAGTCCGTTCTGTTTCGCAAGGACCTAGCTAAGGAACGAGGACCAGGTTCTCAGCTAGTATTCGGAGTTTCCCCCAAGGAAGGGAAATAAGCGCTTAGGCTGGGCTCACCTCAGCTCTGGAAAGAGACAGCCTGGCCTCATCTCTTAACCCTTACTGCCGAGCTGGCCTAAAGGGACTTCTTCTTAGGTAGTATGACACATCTGCAGAAGTTTGCTGGGTCTATTCATTCACAGATCTGCTATTTGTTGGAATTCTAATTACAGATGCACTTTGAACAATGTGGGGTTTGGGGTACTGATCCCTATGTGGTTGAAAACCCGGGTATAATTTTTGAGCATCCTCAAAACTTGACTACAGTCTTTTCTCAGAATGTGCAGGGAATTGGTTCCAGGACCCCTCCCAGGTACTGAAATCTGTGGCCACTCAAGTCCCTTGCTTCATATAGTATAGAGAGATGCATAAACATATTCACAAATTCCCAACTGTGGATGGAAAATGCTGTTTCAATCTGCAGCTGGTTGAATCAGCAGATGAGAGGAATCTGGGGATACGGAGGGCCAGCTGTATGTTTATTGAAAAACCTGCGTGTAAGTGGACCTGTGCCGCTCAAACCCATGTTGCTCAAGGGTCAGCCATGATTGCGCCATTTGAAAGCTTTGATAAGTGTTGAAAAAAGAAATCCTGCTGGTGAGAGTTGCTGATGGCGAGAAGTAGCAATGTGTTCCGCTGTCCAAAGATCCATAACCTCCAAACGTCTTCAAAAATAAATCGAGTCTCATAGGTCTGGGGTAATTTAAATGTGGGGGGTTTAATTGGGCCTCTATAATTATGTGTCAGTTATTCAAATGATGGCAACTTTTAAGGACTGGTCCTTAAGGAATAGGGGGTAAAGTGGTAGAGACCTATTTACACGCAGTGTAAGTGACTGCTTGAGACAGTGCTCAGAGAGGACGTCCATAACAGCTGGACAATGTGGACGACGGGGAAAAAGGGCTGATGGGAAGGGTCAGTGTATGACCACAGGATTCTGCTCTCAGACACTTCCTTTCCTGTTGCTTCTACCAAGCACACCTGGTAATGGCAAGTATTGTCTGAACACTCTGCAGAGATGGTCCTTTCAGTTCACTCAAGTTTCCAGTAATTAATCCCTACTCCACCACCCAAACAAAACAGGCAAAACAACCGAAAGACAAAACAGCATTACCCCTGTCACCTGGGAAATAAGAACCCAAGAAAGTTCTGGTTAGTTAGTGTAGTAGCCCAGGCCAGGCAGTTAATAAATGGGAGAAACAGAACTCGCAGAACTAGAACACTGATTGAGTCTAAATTCATATTCTTTCCAGTAGCACAGGCCTTTCCCAGGTTAGAGGCCCCAGTGCCAAGTGGGCACTGAAGAATTGCCTGTAGGTGAAATATACAGTGTGTCTCTAAAATAGAACATACAGTGTGTTCTGATTTTTTTTTTAAATGCAAGTATTGTTGCTGAAGTTAATAAAACTTTTGGTCTTTCTGTATTTTGTCTGTACATAGACAATTAATAGGTAGGAGGCTATGCAATTTTATGTTAAAAAGACCTGATACTCTAAAAAGCCAGGAACCTTCATGCTACAAGTTTACTTTTTGACTGACCCCTGCAGGGGCCAAGATATTTATCTGCCCCCCTCGCCCCCCAATATTTGCTACCTGTTTTCCAAGCCCTTCCTTCCAATGGGCTAAAGCTGTTTCTTGCCACCTTTAGAAAGAAATGGCAAAATGACTTAACACAAACAAGTTCACACTGAAGGATTGTTTCACAATCAGCAAAAATACAGATATATGGGGCTTTTTTCCCCCTGTATATTTCAGTGTATTTATTTCCCAGTTTTGATAAGGAGGAAAGAGTTGGCAAGAAAATGAGACCCAAGGGAAGGTAAAGTTTTCTTCAGCTTGACTTTATGAGAGGGCTGCTCTGGGCTACTCCTGTTTATTTTTGCACACTTTGAGATATTCTTGTCTTGTGTGACCTGCCCGGGAAGCTGAGGTGCATGCTCAGAAGTGGTAGGTAGTGGCGTGTTGCTCTCTCAGCCTCCTCTACCCCACCCCCCACCCCATGACAATGTTGATACATCCAACCACTTTTGGTCCCTGTCTTCCTGCCACAAAAATAAATACTTCAAAAGCACAGTGGGGACCCCGACTGGGTAGCTCAGTTGGTCAGGGTGTCCTCTAGATTGAAGTGTTCAACACACTGTCAGGGCACACGCAAGACGCAGCCAACGGATGCATGGGTAAGCGGAACAGCAATGTGAACAAACTGATGTCTCTCTCTCTCACTTCCTCTCTCGAAAAATCAATTAATAAAGAAACAACTTTAAAAAAGCACAGTGAGGAAAAAAAAACCTTTTCAAATGGATAGTTAGGTTATTACTTCCCAGGGTTATAAATTTCACCAAATGAGTCCCTCCCCAAAGTTTTGCCTTTAGGCTTCTCACCGAAGGCCTGAAGTCCTAGAGGCAGCAGGGCTCTGTGCATTTATTTCTAAAGGATCGCCTTCCCAGTGAAATGGATTTAGGTAGGTATACCTTCAGGACTCTCCCAACAAGCTCTGCCGCATTCAGTGGCGGGTGAGTGACACCTGGAGCCCCAGCCTCGGGTGCATATTCTGGAGTGTGAAGAGGCACCAGATGACTCACCTTACACACTGAGCTGCCTGAGCCCATTAGCCGTTTCGTATTACAGGGTGGCTTTTAACCTCCAGTCTAAGAGGGCTTAATGAGCAATAGTCTGTCGAATTTCAGGATTTCATGCCACCGCTCTTGTTTCCAGGGAGGACACACACTGTGTGCAGCTAGAGAAAACCAGGTTGAGCTTTCGTCACCAGAATTGTAATGCCTTGAAGCCAAATGATGCAGTATTTTTAGTTTTAATTACTGGCTTGCTCTTCACCCCATTCCCCCCGCCCCACAACGACCTCCCTCGCCTTCTACCAAGAATCCTCCTTCAGTCTCTTCCCGTCAGCAATCCAAATGGCTACATAGATCTTCATTATTTCTCAAACCTTTCACTCTTCAGTAGGAGAGGTAGGAGGTGTAAAAAACACCCTACTTCCCCCAAAGAGGCAGTTTTCTACTTCAAAAAAACAGCTGTGGTAAAAATATCTCCCAAGAGCAACCAGCTGTTTATTTATAAATCTGTGCGCAGGGAAGCTTTATTCCTCTTAAGTGTTTTCAAGAACACGCCTGGTGTTTGGGTGAGAGGGGCCCGGGGTTGCTGGCTGTGAGCCAAAGATCGCTGGCTCCTTGGCCGCGGGAGTAGGGGGATCACAAAAGGCTGTTGAGCCTGGGGTGACAGAACTTGGTGGTGGTGGTAGGCGAACTGGCTTGAGGATGGATGCCCAGGGCTGAAGCCTTTTCCAGGCGGTCCTCGTCGGGGGAACAAGGAGCAGCTGCTGTTCCCTCTCTGGCCCAGCAGATGGTGCTGCCAGCCCGGCGCTTAGGCCTCCGCCCGCCAGCGCTGCGGGCCCCCCTGCCCCTCCACTCCCTTGCAGATGGCTTAATCAGGACTTGCGTCCCTCCCCCACCCCAGCCCCGGCCCCGCCCGCGCGGTCCGGGCCACGCTGCGGACCGGGAGCCAGGCAGTCAAGTGTTCCTGCGTACAGCAGGTAGCCTGGCAACTGAGAGCATAATACCGAGCAGATGGTGTTCGCACGGCGTGATGGACATCACACACGACAGCCTGAGACAATCCAGGAATTCCCTGGTGACTCGAGGCCCTCTTTACACAAAATGAGTTCTCTCTCCAGTGCCGTGTATCTCTGGGGTGATCTCCCCCGCTCTCCCACTGACACTGAACTGGTTTCTTATTACCGACTTTTCTTGCCGCCAGAGGGAAGGGAGACTGCACGGGGTGGGGGAGGCGGTGGCAGGAAACGGAAGAGCTGGGAGGGCGAGGAGATGGTGCGCGGCGCTGATGACCCAAGAGAGGAGGGAGAGGGGCGTAAACCAGACCCCAGGAGGACCGTCGGAGAGGGACAGGGTTCCCCGTAGCCTGGGGTGCACAGAGCCGGCGCGGAGAGGCGCGCCTCTGCTGTCTTTGCAATCGCGTGGCTACGAACAGCCTAAATGAAATTTAGGATTTTACTTTAAAAGTCCCCCGGGGCGTAATTTAGCCTCTCTACTCAAGCCTATATGCTTACAAGTCCTTAGAGGACTCTAAGGAGTCAGGAGCGGGGCCCCTGCGATCCCAGCAGGCCGGGAAAACGCCTCTCCGCGCAGGCGTCCCTAACAAAGAAACCGCCAAGGTGGCCCCGGGCGCGGGCAGGGCGGCGCAGGGGGCGGGCGAGCTGCGCGGGGTGCGGGGTGGGGGGAGCCCGGGTCCGCAGACCGCGCACGCTCCGGGGCACGTTTCCCAGCCAGCGCCACACCGCGTGCCAGTGGCTGGGAAGGCGATGGGAGTGGGGCCTGGGGGGTTGGGAGGGGGTGCAAGAGGGTTGCTCCTGTAGGAAAAAGTACTAATAAATCAATACGTAACAAAAAGGACATCCCAGAAAAAAAAACAAAACAACCAAAAAACATAAACCCGTGCTTTTCACGCGCACTGAACTGGATCAAGTAATTAAATAAAAAAATCAAATCAATTCCAAACGGAATTTTGCCTAGATTTTATATATCGAGAGACTTCTATGTCCAACCTCTCACCAGAGGCTTTGCCCTGCAAAGGTACTATTCAAGTTGTAAGTTTCCAAAGGCGGTCTTTCCAAGCGTGGAAGCTAGCATTTCACAGAGAACATCACACTTGCTGGGAGAGAGTTCAGCAGTTGCATGCTGGAGAGCAGTGAAGGAGAAATCCTCTGCCTACTGGAGGGAAGCACCTGGCTATGCCTCAAGGCCGTGAACTGGCATTCGAAGCCTGGGATGGCATCTGACCTCTCCGCCTCAGTCCCCACGCCCTCAGATGAAAATCATCCTCTGGAGACTTCTCCTTGACAGTAGAAGCTTTGGAAATGAAAAAGTTGTAATGAAGCCCTACAGAAAGTTAGTGGCTAAGGTGCTACCCATCCCCTTCTAGGGGGGGACAACAATGAGTTAAATCAGCAGTTCTCAAAGCCTGGGTCCAGGATCCACAGCGTTAGCACCACCTGGGAGATTGTTAGAAATGCAGGTTCCCGGGCCCCACCCCAGGCCGACAGAACCACAACCTCTGGGAGAGTTTAAACCAGCCCAACAGGTAATTACCATGACTCACAGTTTGAGAATCACTTGGGCAAATAATCCTGGTTTCTGGACACTGACTGCAGCCGAAGCTTCCCAGCTAGCTCTACGCACCCTGGGGAGATTGCAGACCCTGCGTTTTCCAAAGCAAGTCAGAGCACTGAGTCGCTTAGGTTTCTACTGAATGTTCTTCTGCATTTGGAACAAAATTCTCAAATTTTTAGAGGGTGGTTCAGGCATTACCAACCCAAGAATTCCAGGAAGACCAGGACTCCTGCAGCTCCACCCTGAGGCCAAGGAGCAGCCAAGACAGAGAAGGGTGAGGCCAGTGTGCTCACTTGCTCAGTAAGGAAGCATCAAATGTCATTAGATTTCCTGTCCTCTGGTCTGATACAAGGAAGAAATATGGAAATCTAGGATCGCAGGAAAGTCCCCTCTGGTTGGAAAAGGGTTTTCAAACATCAGGGAAACAGAGGCAAAAATGGAAGAAAACAACTAAACACTTAAGAGGCACCTATTACATGCAAAGGACTCTACCAAGCGTGGTCGCCGCCATAATTAAACTCATCTTACTGAATAAAAAACATTCCCAAGTCTCTGACAGGTTAGATGACTTGTCTGATGCCACACAGCTGGTGGTGGTGTCTTTGGGATTCTGACTTTGCCACCGACCATAACATGCATCTGGTCTAAATTGTGCAGACCACCCAAGAGGGTTCTGGAATAAAAAGAAATGGAAGGGGGTGGGGGGACAGAGGAAGGGCATAGAATTAAAAGGTAGAAACTCTACTGGGATCAAAGGATGAAACTGAAAGAGCACAAAAATATATGTCATTTTTCTTACATTCCCAATATCCCAAATTAGGATGCCTCTGTGCTATCAACTTTGACATTTAAAGAAAGAGCATACGATATCCCATTCCACCGTAAATGGAAGGAAGGAAGAAAATAAAATAAAACCTTAGCATTCCCTTTGAAGTTGATCAATTGTCAAGGCAAAAACTGGGTTTCAGGATGGGGGTTTCTTTTACAGCATTTCTTTGCCCGGACCAATTTTTCACTGTGAGTTTGGAGAATTGCTTCCAATAAATTCACAGCAGAACCCCAACAGGGCCTGCCCCATATAAACACCTCTGTTTCAGCAGATTATTGAAGAAAGTTGGATAAAAAGGTTTGTTTTATGATGTGTGGTGGTTGTGTCCCCAAGACGATTGAGTTTTGGGGTAGTTTAGCAATTTAGGAAGCTTATCGCTGAAATGGCAGTAACTTGGGGTGCAATGCTAAGCCTGCTAAATGGGTTTTGCAAGTTCTGGGTTCAACACCTAAGAAGGAGCAGTTTACAACGGAGGAACACAACAGGCCTGGGTAGAAACTCAGCTCTCGCAAGTGCCTGGCCCACCCCGACCATAACAAATAGCTTGTTGTTATTACTGTTGCTGCTACAGCCTGATGAGCCGTGGCTCTCGAAAGTCAGGGTGAGGGCAGTGTTATGCTTCTGGTTCTAGCTCACCTTCTCAGACAATCCTCTAAAAACCCTTTTAAAGTCCTTTAAAGTCTTTAAAGGACTAAGACCTTAAACTTGCTTTCCCTTCTTGGCTCTCAGTGAGAAGAATGGAGTTCTTATCTAGATATTGTACTGTTTGAAAAATACATGTTTTGCTGATTTCCCCCCCATTCACTGGAAAAATTTGAAAACACTCCATAAAAGTATAAAGAAAGAAAAGGCAATATTCATTTTTAACACTCAAAGGCAACTCTGTTAATATTTTGATGTGTTTTTGTGTTTACTCCCAGCCTTTGCCCACCCCCATGCGATAATTTATTTTCCCTGCTCATGATCATGGTATATACACGTTTCTTATTAATTAACATAAGAAAGGTAGAAAGCCCCAACTTTCTAAATGCTTATAAGTTATAACTTTCTGGTAGAATAATTCCCGTGAGATCTGTTTTCTAGCATTTAGCACAGAGCTAGGTCTACAGTTGCAACAGAATAGCTATTGCTGAATTGAGCTGACTGACCAGCTACAATGAATTCTAGCTTAAACCAGTATCACGTATGACTGGGGAGGAGAAAGACGATGGCCCTGCAGTAGACTGCTTCTCTGGGCCACTGAATGGAGCCTCTGCTAAAGAAGAAAGGGTTAAAGTTGGCAGTCGTATGCAAGACCTGAGCGTGCCATCAGCCGCAGGAAGGTCAGGCTTTCAAGGACTTTCTTGAGGGTAAAAACAAAAATACCATTTGTCCTTATCAGTGCTTTGAACAAAGTTACCATAGGTCCCTCCAGCGGCAACACAACTTTGAGAGTTATGTTTTTCCTCTGCCTTTGATGTAAATTATAGTCCTTCCGATCCCTTTGTTGTGGCTAAATCCACCACCAAAGCAACTCTAAATTGGTTAAAAGTTCATTAGTGTGCAACAATAGGAGCTTGATTAAATAAATTATGGTGCATCCATACTATGAACAGTGGGCAGCCAATGAAAACCACGCCTTCTCAGGCGCTCACACTGAGACAGAGCTTACGGCGTACAGCTAAGAGGGGGAAAAGGCAGTTTCTAAATCAGCCGTCACAGAACGATCACATTAGACAAGGATTGTAAGTAATTTTTATTTTATACTCTCAATTTTCTATTATGAATATATAAAGACATACTTTAAAAAACCTGTGATCTAAAAATAAAGTCTTTTAATTGCCAAAAGAAAGAAAGGGGGTCTATTTGTGAGGGTCTCCTGGTTCCTAAGCAGCTAATGGCTTCTTTCTGGAGGAAGGGGCACAAGCCACACCTTGGGCCAAGGAGAGAGTAGAGCACAGGGACCCAGTGGTCACAGCACCTGACTGTGCCTGGGCAGGGAAATGAGCTTCTCGGAGGAAGCGATGTTTCAGAATGGCTCAGACGGACAAGAGGGGACTAGCTTCTAGAGCGGAGGGGCAGTGATCAAAGACTTAGATTCATCACTCCCGAAATTCCATTTCCAAGGGACTCATCATCACATGGAAATTCATAGCTTTGTGCAAAGATGTATCTTGAATAGCTTGAATGACTTAGAATAGTGAAAAAGTAAAAAAAAGTGAAATGGTCAACATTTCGAGGGTTCATTAAACAATACTACCCGCCCCCCCCCCAAAAAAAAACCACACCAAAAAACCTCGCCAAACCTCATAAACAATACTTAGTTTAAACAGGCATGTGGAATGGAACCTATGGAGTCCCAGAGGGCCCCTGGCTATGTCTGGGCCTGGGGCTGCTTCCACTTGAGCCCACCTCACGCTCTGGAGTGTGCATCAGACACTTTAAATGCAGTTCTCTGGAGACTTCAAGACATGAACAAACTGGGTCTGGCTACAGGTTCAGCAACGAGGCCAGCTCTTCATTGCTGTGACCAAGAGCCCCCAAGTCCCAGAGATGGCTCTGAAGGGCACTGACCACCTTCCAAGAACTCCCTGTTCCGCCTGGACGAGCTGCCCTTCATGGTCCCACCCTGCTTTCTGTGGTGCTTCCTCCAGTCTCGGCTCCAAACCACAGAGCGTGACCAGGACCAGCCCAACCTTTCGAGTTTCTAAGAACTCAGGAAACAGTGAAAACTGTCACTTTGTCTCCACAGGTTGTCTTCTCTGTGCGGGGCTGTAAAACCCCCCCAGCCCCCAGAGCTGTGAGACCCGTCCCACAGAAGTGGGGACAGCATCCAAGGGGCTGCTGTCAGGACACATGGACTGCAAGTGGTTTGTCAGCAGCTCCTGGAATTAGGTTCTTACCCATCTTTACCCATTGCTGCCTTTCTCGCCTTGATTTAAAAGCCGGGAGGGGGAGGAAGGCGTCTCAGCTGTCTTCAGCCCAGCTGCTGGGAAGAGTTCTTCCTGAGCTACTGCTCCCCCAAATCGTGCCTTTCTCTTTATTGCCTCCCCCCTTCTGATGAAGTCATCACGGTAAAGATTACATAACGGATGCAGAGCCCATCTTGTGTTAGGCTGGGAGCCAGGCCAATGTTTCCGTTTATAGCTGAGAGCCCACCACACTGCCAAGCGGAGCGCTCCACTGCAACCACTACAGGACACGACGGGACGTGAGGAAGAAAGGTCGGAGCCCGAGGGCACCCCTCCATCACCTCCATCCTCTCCGCAGCCTGGGCAGGGTGGCTGGGGCCTGACTCCCTAGGAAGAGCCCCTCCTACAAAGCTGCTTAGTCTTGGCCTCCCCGTGCTCTCCCCTCCCAGAAGAAGAGGTTTCCGAAGCAGGTGGGGATTCGCGTCAGCTGCTCGGCTGGTGTTTTGACTGCTGAAGCCACCCGCCTGTGGGCCACCAAGGTGTGCTCACACGGAGGCTCGGAGAGGAGGCTGCCCGCCCCACGCCGCTGGGAGCAGGCCAGGCCGGCAGCAGTGGCGGGTTCGAGGAGGCCAGGATTCGGCGGAGAGTAGGCGAGAGTAGGGGAAAAGAAGTCACATTGAGAAATCTGGGGTTGGAACTTCACATATTTGGAGGTTTGGGCTGAGAATCAGGTTCTTAGAGGAAGCGAGTCTAGGAGAGGGGCTCACATCCAGGGTCTGTGGGTGGGTGGGTGGGGGTCCATCAGACCCCGGGGCTCACATCCAGAACTATCCTTGAGTGTAAATTTTTAGACATATTCTTCAAACAAGGTTTTATACGGAGTCCCTGAGAAACGCAGATAGGATGGAAAGATACCTTCTATTTCAAGTTGTACCCTGTCAAGAGACCGGACTGAGTCTATTACGATTGGTGTTTTTTCTAGGTCCCCTGTTTATCTTGTGAAGGGTCCAATTAGACTGTGCTGCTCTTCAAAAATAAAAACATGGCTTTCTTTTTATTTTTTACCGGCATTTGTTCATGTTGTAGATCTACCTGTTAACTCTAAAAAACAGAGAACAGGTCCAGGTCTCCTGTTAACCTTGAGAAGAGCTGGGGACGAACTGGGATGAAAATGGTCCTAGAAGAAATATGGGTCTCAAAGGGTCTCTGGGCTGCACTGGCACTGTGTGAACACAGCGTGGACGCTGCACCACGCGTGCACACGGCCACCTGGGTAAAGGAATCTGGAAGCATCAGAAGCCACCCGCTCCACAGTCTCACACGCCTCACGCCTTTGAGCGGAACTTCTCGGATAAATGGTAGAATGATTCTGCAGTGCTCGCCCTACAGATGCTGGCCCCTGTTATCATCCATATTAACACTAATGAGGAATTAGAAACTTTGCGTGGGGCCTATATTTTCAGCTCAGATTTTGTTCTTTCTTCTTCTTCTTCTTTTTTTTAGTCCTCACCCGAGGATATGTTTATTGCTTTTAGAGAAAGAGGGATGGACGGACAGAAAAGAACATCTGTGTGAGAGAGAAACATCTATCAGTTGCGTCCCAGAGGCACCCTCACTGGGGATCGAACCCGCAATCTTTTGCTCTATGGGATGACGCTCCAGCTGAGCTCCCCGGGCCAGGGCAGATTTTTTTCTTTCTTATGGTCAGATCCGTTCCTCAGCCTTATGAGGGAAAACAGCCCTGTTCCCAAATCATCATCTTTTGCTTAGGATAAAAATTAGGTTGATAGCTAAATACGGAACTAGACCCTAGAATGTAGGTGAAATGGAGGTGCAACTTTCATTTTAGTGAGGACTAAATTCACTCCTGTTGACAAGAGGGATACAGGCCTTCTAAGACGGAGGTGATATGCCAAATACACCCTCTAAAAGCATAAATGTGTTTGCTTAAATATCTGGGATGTGCCACTCATTTCCTCTTCCTTTCTACCAGAAGCTAGAGCCAAGTCCGACCTCCTTACCATGAGAGTACCTCAAATGCCCACCCCTTCTCATTTCCTCCCAAAGTCCCTTGTGCTAATTCTTTCCTAGCTAGCCGACCTGACACTCCCCTTCTGTTATGCTTCACAGACCTGGGTGAGCTCTGTGACAACACACACGTGACTCAGACACACTCTCCACCTAAGACCGCAGGCCTCCTTTAAAAGCACTCACAACTACCACTTCTCTCTGCCTGCTCGTAAGAGGTTAAAGTCAGAGCAGGAGCGTGGGGCTGATTGATGCCAGAGCAGGACAGGGCGCGCTAACCTGTCGCTCAGGGCGTTTATCAACGTGAGAAAGCTTCCCCAGATCAGAGTCCTGGGCCTCCTTTCCTTTGGACCATTTCTCTGATACACCCACTTCGTTTCTCTTACCTGGGTCCAACTAATTACTTTGGCTTCACCCTTGTGTTTCTCCTCCTCTCCATTCTTCTCTTTCTTAAGAACAGACAATTTCTCAACACGATGAAATCCTTCCCAAGGCAACCAGCCTTTCTTGAAAGCTGAAATGAAATAGGAAAGGCTGGACGCCCGCTGAGGAGCGGGGAGGTGGGGATGATGAACCACTCAAGCAACCTTTAGGTCTGTCTCGGGTCCCCATTACACGGCACAGGAAAAGCCAGTGAGAGTGAGACTTAGGGTTTAGTTTCGCTGGGCTTAGTTGTTGCTGGAGATCGCTTTTTGTACAAGGGCCAGTAAACACTGCCTCTTTTTTTTTCTTTTAAAGATTTTATGTACTTATTCTTAGAGAGAGGGGAAGGGAGGGAGGAAGAGAGGGAGAGAAACATCGATGTGAGAGAGAAACATTGATTGGTTGCATCTTGGTCCTGGGACTGAAGCCACAACCCAAGCACGTGTCCCGACCAGGAATCGAACCGGTGACCTTTCACTTTGCGGGACGATGCACACCGGTCAGGGCTGAGCACCACCTCTTGATTCATATTTGGAAGCATGTAAAAAAAGGCTGACAAGGCCATTCTCTCATCCTTTTTTTGCTGTAGTTGTAGAGAATTTCCAAGGAAAGAAATCACTCTTCCCTATCAGTCAGTAAGTGGACACCCCCAGGGAGTGGACGTCCATGTTCAGGGTGCTGTGAGATGTCTCATGATGTGGAGGGGCTGCCCCATGGCACAGAGCCTTGCCACCATCATTGTGGAAATATCTGGGGCTCTAGCAGGGTCTCAGTCACGGTCAGCACCTCCCACAAGCTTCTTAGGGACAGACCGCAATATATCCCTCTGTGAGATGTACGCACGCCCTGGGGAGGACTCACTTTCTGCTCAGGGACTCAGCTGAGGCAGGGTGACCAGTTCAGCAAAATACGGGGTCCAGCAGAAGTAACGCCACTGAGTGTGGTTGGTAGGGCAGGTGAGTGTCTCGCACGAGATGGACAGCAATTTGACCATTTCACCTAAAATGTCATTTGGTGTGCTTGAGTGTGATATTGTTACGTTACAGAATTACATGTTTATGATTTTGTAATAAAAGATTTTTATGTAATAAGAAAGGAGCGTTATTGATGCCAGACCCTGTATATTGCCAAGGCTCTAACCCACTGTAAATTCAGAGATCTGGTTTAAGGACATGGAGCCTCTTGCCTGTCATGTGAAACTGTACAGTATTGCACAACCCCTACTGGCATTTTCAGTTTCAGTCTCCAGGTCTCAGAGTTGATTTTTTTCAGCAAACATTCAGCCTCATGTAAGACAAACAAACACACCGAACAAGCAAACAGCTGACTTGCTTAATAGAATACAAAACTCCATGCGTATGGGTGGTGTTTACAACTTTGCTTTGCATGTGCAGGAAGATACCATCATTCCATGGCCAAAATGTACCGCTGACCAGAAAAACATACACCACAACCCTCCACCCGAAATCGGAGCACAGCAACATTGCATGCAGGGTGTATAACTTGCCGTTAAGGCTTTCTTTCAATTCAGATACACACTCCCTTCTAAAAAGGCTTCAATTGCTCAGGGAGTCCCAAGGGCCTCCAGCACCCCAGCACACTGGAGGGTGGTGTGGTTGGAGTCTCGGAGGAGGGCAGCCAAGGCCTTGTCCTGGGTGGATACTGAAAACCCAGTTTCCCTTCATTAACAGCAGCAGGATGACCCGCGATTGCACAGGATTTCCATAAAGCCGGCTGGGTCAGGCCCAGGGTGGTCAGAGCTGCGCAGAAGGAGGGGGGTAAACGGGGTACACGGGACACATAGGATTCTAGGGCTGTGTGACCTGGGGCAAGTCAGGAAACACCCCTGAGCGTCCGTAGTCATAAGATGAGGATGCTGGCCCAGGAGCTCTCTGAGGCCCCGCCAAGCCCTGAAATCTCTAATTCCGTTTGGGAAGCGCTTCATGGATAAGGGGGAGCCCACATGGAAGTGAGATCTGGGTCTGAGTGAGCAGAGGCCAAGGCAGAGCAAGGAGGCAGGCGGCGGCCCCAAGGCCCCAAGCCGAGGAGTATGCTGGGGTGTGTGGGAGCAAAGCTTCATGGGGCGGGTCTGCCCTGGGCTCGGACATCTGACCTGACTGACACACGGGGAGCCACGCTGAAGACTCTAAAATGGAATAAAACGATACAAGCATCACTTGAATAAATTTAAGCTGGCGTCAGGGAGAGTAGAGATTAGAACGGGGCTGATCAGAAGGAGGAAAGTGGGGAGGCAGGTTTGGGTCACCAGCCAGGAGGACAGGGGAAGCTGTCGGCGACTATGTTCCTAACTATGGGAACTTAAGGGGAAAGAGTCAAATTTAACTGCAAGGTATATTTTGGCAAGAATAAGAATGCACGCACCTTTTTTTTTTCAGCGTGCAACATACGGGTGGCGTCCTTTGCCGGACCAATGGTCCCATCTCCTCCCGCTCAGGTCTAGTCTCTGTTTTTCTCATGGTACCCTCACAGGACTACCAGAAATTTGGCAGAGACAGAGATCCTTGCGCAAAAACCAGTATAAATAATTCCAGTTGTCCTTGTTTTCCCTGCTTTTAAAAAACTGAGTTTATTTCAATATAAATTTAGTATACAGTAGTATTTTAAACTTGCCACCTGGCTTTTAACGGAGAGTAGGAGAGCAGGGGTATAAGCTGACTATATTTAGAGCAATAACAGTAAGTATATCCTGGGGACGAAGAGAAGAGGGCAAACAATAACAGGAAATGGGACTAAGTACTTTGAGAGGAAACCTTTTCATTTTTGTGCTTCCTTAACTTTTATTCCCCCAACTTTCTACTTCCTGCTACATGTTTCACTGAACTTTTTCTTTTTTTCCAAGAAGACCTGACAAAGAATAATGAAAGTTAGATGGTGGATTAAAATCCAATGAAAGGGTTTTAAGGACAAGTAGAATTCACAACAAAGTGATAACTAAGTATTTCCGAGGTTTAGTTAGTGGTTTAAGCTCAATATTGGATTTTTTTAAAGTCAGAAAATCGCTCTTGGTCTTCATGGGAAACCTTGTTTGCATCAGAAGTGGTGTGATATTTTCGCAAGATAATTAATGTTGCATTTGTCCCATCAATCTTTTAAATGTAAACTAGAGATGGTAGTAAAAATAATTTCTAAAAGATAGTTCATCATCACAGTCAGGTCGCTAAAAAATCATGACTGAAGAAGATGGTGGGCCCTGGCTGAAGCGGCTCTGGATTGAGTGCCGTCTGTGAACCAAAGGGCCGCTGGCTCCAGGACACACGCCTGGGTTGTGGGCCACGTCCCCAGTAAGGGGCACGTGAGAGGCAGCCACACACTGATGTTTCTTTCACTCTCTTTCCTCCCTTCCCCTCTTTAAAAAAAAAAAAAAAATTTTTTTTAAAGATTGAAAAAAAAAGAAAAAAGAAGAGGACCACAGTGGTAGTTCCAGGTAAAAACACACGCTGTGTCAGCCAGTTGGAGACTGGGTATCCTCTCTGAGCACATGAACAGCTTCCCTTTGCAAATCTTCCCACTCCTTAGTTAGACCAGAGGAAGGAGAAGCAGGCACTTGGGTTAGGACGCTCTGAAATTACCACGGGGCTCTGGAAGATGGATGGCTTCGCCGGTTTGTCCTGTCTTCGCACCTCAGGGAGCAGCTGCCGACCTCCCCATCTGGCTCGCCAGGCCCTGCTGCAACAGGTTTTCCCACGTGTCTGAAGGCACACCGTTCCCCTGAGACCTACCCCTCTGCTCCTCTCTCCTGCTCTGACACATAGGATATACTTTCTTTGCATCCGCCGAAAGTCATGTGTCAAACTATGGTTATGTTTTCTTTCATTAAACAAGAAGAGAGGCTGCTTTCTTTCTCTTGACTGAGTAAAGGTAATAAAGGGCCCAGGGGACACAGGGATGGGGTGTTGTTGGGGTCGCTGTCCTAAGCTAGGCCAGCTCCTGTCAGCAGGTCATCTGAAGGAATTCGGGGCCACCCATTCTGATCTGACTCGGTGATCTGAGGCCAGCAGCTCCTCACGGGCCTGTGTCCCGGGCCACCTGAGTCTGTGGAGCCCTCGGCTGGGCCAGCCTGGGTTCTGGGGAGACGCAAAGGGGTAGGGGAGAGTTTGGAGGGAGATCTTATCCTCAAAATGTGCAGGGAACTCAGTACTTCAATGTTTTAAAAAATAATTAAGTATTTTCTAGATTCCTGATAATCTCAAAAAAGTTAGTAGGTTCAGAAAAAAAAACAAACTTATTTAAACCCTTAAAACTTAATCCACATTATCAGCACCTCCGAGAAAGGAACTGTAGCTTGGGAGTTTGAGGGAGAAGGAGGGTACGGAGCACAGGACAACTCTCTTCTCCTTTTAGACAGGGAGCTGTCCTTCCAGTGTCTGCATCCTTTTAGTTAGAGAACGAATTTGGTGGTGGTGGCGGAGAGGTGGGGGGCAGGGAAGAACTTTGAAAAATCCTGTAGGATCTTTAGTTCTCGCACATGACTGTATCACTGGACCTACTAGGAGCAGCAGGAATGCACAGGTAGGGGCGCTGGCCTCTGAAGGGGGCTGGGAAAAGGTACCACAGTGACACTGTGGTGACATTAGCTTCCTTCTACTCACTGGCTCTTTATGAGAGAGGCTTTGGTCCTTTTAACTGTCTGGGGGCGCCTGAAGAAGAGCCTTTGGGAGCTGAGAGTCAGGGCTCTTGAGCCACAAGAAGAGACACTTTCTAGCTGGGGTTTCCAGAGCTGGTCACCACCAGCCTTGCTGCCTATCACCTTCCTTTTAGGGGCTGCAGAGAAACAGGCCCAGCCCGCAAGGTAGAGGCAGGCACCCAGAACTGGAACACCGGAAGGAGGGGGCTGGGTGCTCAGAGGAGTGGAAGTTGTCAGGTCAAGGACCCACTGGATAAGGGATGCCTGGTACTGAACAGCGAACACAGACGGCAGCGGGAGAGAAGGGGACAAAAGGACAGGTGGGAATGACACCCTGGGGGCAGGGTGCAGCCGGAGAAGAATCAGGCTGGGAAAAGCCCAGAACACACCGTGGCTGGCAGACACCTCCATTCCCATCCCGAAAGGCACAGGGAAGTCTGGCAGGGGACATTCTTATCCTACGCTGTGTTTTCTATTGTCTATCCATTTTTGGGGGGCGGGGGAGTGAAGTACATAATACTATTGGGGTGATATTTCTTTTTTTTAAATTTATTTTTCAAGTACAGTTGGCATACAAGATTATATTAGTTTCAGGTATACAACGTAGTGATTAGACATTTCTCTATGGGGCGAAATCTCCTATTTTTCTTTCAGTCCGAATCCAACTAGCTTTGGAAAGTTCAGCAATTTTAACCCCAATATCTTGCTGTCAAGATATTGGATAGTGGAAGGGCAGGCAACAAGGAGCGAGGGTCTCAACCTGACTGGAAGGGCCGGTGGCCGCCATTGTCAGGGCCGCCAAACTCTCCAGTGTGGCTTTGCTGGCCTCCAGCATGCAGGGTATCTCTGGTCATCACTGATTGGCCGACAGAGTGTGGGACTGATTTGTGGCTGCTTGAGACCCTGAAGCGTCAGAGGGCACCTCTTCCTCCCCACCTGCTCCCCTAAATGGCCAACAAAAATACAACCCCACGGCAGTTCTAGACAGAGCTTGAATGGAACATCTATTCTTCCTCGAAAGAGATTAGGAGTTTGTTCGCATTGGGGAGAAATAAAGAATGGTTTATAAATGGATAGTTACTATATTTACAGAGATAGTATGAACCCTGATTATATAAAATAAGGGCACAGCTCTAATTTCACCTGATGCTTCTGTTTTCAAGGCCTTTTTCTTTGGCATGAAAAAACATGAGACATACACATTAACGCTAAAATATGAGAGAAGTTTTCACTGAGAGAAACAGCAAGCCAAGTGCCATGGGGCCGAGCGACAGGTTTGGTGGCATTTACATAGATATTTGCATGTGTTCCCTTCTTCATCGGTGTTCTCACAGATCCAAGCGAAAGCCTGATTTTTTTTTTTTTTTTTTTTTAGGAAAACCCAGCCTCAGGAACAGCTCATAAACCTTGCTGCAGACACAGGACTCATGGCAACCGGTGCTGTTGCCTTTGGCTTACAGCTCTGGTAACTGCCAAGGGGGCCACTGATCAGAGAAATCTGGAAAGACACGAGCCTGTCAGAACACGGGAAAGGACGTGACACGGAGGCCACATTTGTGTGGCGCAATTTGCATGAGCACTTCTAAACAAATTCTGTTTTCACATGCAGTTCACAGACCCGCAGCCGCAGGACTAATTGGTGAGGTTGCCACTCAAGTGTGGTGCTGACTAGAGCTCTCACTTAGATGAATAATACAGAGTCCTGAGCGACGCAGGAACTGTTTTACAGTTGTTTTGCATCACCATCCTTCCGTGATCTCTGTCCCATCCCCCTGCCCCCGCCATAGTGGGCTTGAATAAGAAAGCTGCCCCCCACCAAAAAAGTGGCATTCATGTTATTTGAAATCTGTGTAAGAACAGGGAAAGAGATGGCAAGGACCCGTTATCATTTTATTAATAAGGATAGATTATTCATGTCACTAGAGTGTCGGTGAATTTGATTGTACCCTGAAATACCAATAGGATGCCAAACACAGCTGTGAAAAACACAAGGAACTCTGAGGGGCAGAATGCTTGGGGATTCATCTGGAAGAATCCAGCCCCACAAGCGTAAGGCAGCACATTGTCCACCTGGTGTCTCAAGGCTAAGTGAAGGGGCAGGGGAGCCTGCCCTGGGGGCATCTATAGCTACTGAAAAAGGGAAGAGGGCGACAGTTCCCTAGCCCCTTCCTAGGTGGCATCGGAAGCCTTAGAAACTTGACACGGGCGCTCTCCCCTGGGTCACTCTCCATGCCCAATAAAATCAATTGATTCGGAGGGAAGGACAGAGAGGCCTCCCAGGCAGTGGGTCACCTGTGCGCCTGCAGAGAGTCCGCACTCGCTGCCGTTGCATTAAAGAGAGCCAGGCAGGCTCTGGAAACAGCCTCGGGTGCAGTTTTGGGTTTTCTCGTCCTTTGCTCCCGGGAGATATTAAGCCTTAAATCCTCTTTGAATCTGAGCTAAGGATGGAGCTGTATCTAAACTGTATCGTGTCACATGAAAACCTGACCCACTGGAATTCCCTCCTCCATTGTTCACTCGGCCTGACCTTGATGCTGAAGGCTTCCCTGGCGCCGCCCAGAAAAAATACTTTTACGGAAGTAGCTGGGCTCTCTTTGGGCTCAGGTAACTAAGGCCACTGTATTTGGAATTTCAAAAGTCAGGGATACGCTTTCATCCTAGCGTTTCCCATCCTCAAGCCTCATCACTACTGACCTCCTCTCCCCACCCCCGTTTTTAACATGAGGAGGGAGGAGGTTGGCGAAGAGGGGTTATTTGCTTTGCTTTCACAATCCTGATTTTGGCCTCGGTTAAAAACCAGCATCCTTCTATAGGCAGTGGGGGTAGAAGTGTCCTCGTCCATGGAGGACAGCCGGTCAGCTGTCTCCTGTGACCTAATCATTCCTTTCCCCACGTTAAACGCTGTCAGATCTGAAAGCAGAGCTCTAGCTCTGGGTCCGGCGTGAAGAGTAGGCAAAGGACGAGTCTTAGTGTAGGCAGGGTGGGTTGTTACCCACAGGTGTGATTTGCCAGATAACAAAGGGCCTCTTAAAAGTCTCCCATGTCACTGTCTCAACGTGACACTTTCATACACAGGCTGAGGTTTTCTAGGGGATAGCTATCATACTCGACATGTTACTTGGAGTAATCCTAACCCACCAGCCCCTGACCCCAGGGAGTCCTTAGGTTCTAAGGGGTGGGACACGGGACGGGTATACTTGGTAGACCCCAGGCACCCAGGAGACTGGCCCTTGTGCCTGGCAGGAGAGAGGGAGAGGACACTAAACAAAAGCCCAACCTGGGTCAGAGTTTTGCCCATAGCAAGTCACGGAGTTCCAGTGCTATCTTTGACCTCTAATCCACAAAGGGTCCATTCTTACTTCCTGCAGCGTCTGCGTGGAAGGTTACGATAGAGCCCCTTCCGATAAAGAAAGGTTCCTATTCGAGCAGAGGCCTCCGCGGAGCCCCCCGTGAAAGGAGGTCTGTACTGTGTTTGTTCCCACTGTGGTCTGGGCCCAAGCAGAAAGTTGCAGCTCGTAATTAGAGGCCTGACTCTGGAATAGACCCGCCTTCTCTCCTTCGCCTGCGACTCAGGGACATTTGAATTCTAACTTTCCTTGCAGGTCGAGATTCCAGTGATTTCTGCGATGTGGTATAGACTGCTATCTTTAGGTTCTCCCTAATACTCCATATTTCATCAACTCTGAGGTTCATTCATAATTTTTGATTTCAGAGGTCTAAAAATGTTCGTCTCGGGCTCAGTGAGACATGGTATTTAGGCCCCTGTACAACCAGTAGGCCAGAGTGGTGGCCCTCCTCTGCCCATGGGTGGTGCCCACCCTGGACCTAGCTGCGCTCTCTCTGTGCTCACGGCCCACCCGTGAAAGGGGGAGTGCTGACCACCACTCTTCTCTGGGGACCAGGTGAGGGCGGCCAGGGAAAGGGGCTGTGGGCCATGGGAAACCCAGGAAGCCAGGACTTCATTCAGAGCAAGACTTGGCACAAACACCTTCTGTATTTTAAACCATAGCCAAAAAAAAATCCTTACCACAAAGCACTGCACGCATTTCTCCCAAGAGAGCATGTGTACAGATAAGATGCAACATGGCCACTCAAACAAACCCAGGACTAGTGCCGAAATGATTTTTGTGTGATTCTAGAAGAAAAAAGGCTTGGGGCAGACAATCATTTTAAGGGAAGAAAGATGAGCCTCTACATTTCTAACCCTAGTTTTGCAGGCCGCTGATGCTGACGTCCATCAGCCGCGTCCTCATGGTGATGCTGAGAAGAGCTAAAGGGAGAAAGCAAAGGGGAGGCCAAGGTTTTGCAGGTTGGGCGATTGTCGTGAGACCTATTTGCTGGGTCAAGATAGTAGGATACAATACAAACATGAGGAGGGGCTTATTCTCCCTGTCTTCAAAAACACTTACAGTAGTCTTGAATCTTGTTCAGAAAAGGGCTCAACTAATAAAAAACAGACCTATAGAAAGACTGGGCACTGCATGACTCAATTTCCCTCTTCCTTCCTTCCTTCCTTCCTTCCTTCCTTCCTTCCTTCCTTCCTCCCTCCCTCCCTCCCTTCCTCCCTTCCTCCCTTCCTCCTTTCTTCCCTCCCTCCTTCCCTTCCTCTCTCCCTCCCTTCCTCCCTTCCATTTTTCCTCCCTCCTGGTAAAAATTTACATAATTTATCATTTTAATCATTTAAAATGTATAATTCAGTGGCTTTAAGTACATTCACACTGCTGTGCAACTTTCTCGCTATCACACAGCTTTCTCACTGTCACTTCGAGAACTGTCCCATCATCCCAAACAGAAACTCCGTGCCCATGAAGCAGCCTTTCTTTCTTTGCTCTTTTCTTTTCTTTTCTTTTCTTTTCTTTTCTTTTCTTTTCTTTTCTTTTCTTTTCTTTTCTTTTCTTTTCTTTTCTTTTTTTCTTTCTTTATTTTGCTAGGATCACTTGAACTGCCATTATGGGTATTGATGGAGATTTGGAAAAGAATGTGACAAATTCTTAATGGGAAAAATCCTGACCAAGAAGTTAAAGACAAGCTTTAGAAGCTGAGATGAGAACATTTATAAATAGGCCTTTATGACTCAGGGTCTGAAACTTACTGTGAAAATAAAATATGATTTTACGAAATCACTACGGGGAAAAATTGGTAATAGGGCAACTGCTCACTTTTACGCCCCTTCCCTACGTACCTCCTTGAGGCCGAGGTCAGAATGACTAAGTTTGCAAGGCTGCTCTAGTCTAACAGACCTTAAATCTTCAAACCCTAGCCCGTTCCCCTTTGCTGTCCGCCTGCTGGCCCACCGCTCCTTCCTCTCACACGTCTGCCTTTATGAGCAAGTGTTAGGTCTGTGCCTGGCACAGGCCGGCCACCGCGGCGACAAGGGTACGCAGAGTCGGCTGGCCCGCAGGGCGCTCCTGCCTGAGGAGGGACATGGCTTCTGTAACAGCAAATGGGGATGAGGGGAGGATTACGTCTGTCCTGGATGGGGGTGGGGGCAAGGGGTGGGAGGTAATGACAGCCCTCTTCACCCAAGGCAGACTTAATAGTACCTACTGTGTGATTACACATTCATATGTTGTAATGTTATCAAGTCATAAATATAAAATTATAGACTATGTACAATATGAACATAATGTTAGTTAAAAAGCAGAGTATTAAATGTCATACACCCTATGACTGCAACTGTGTGAAATTTAAACAAGTGTATAATGTGAAAAATACAAACATGCAAAACAAAGTTGTTTTAGGTCGGTGAATTATGGGTGATTTTTAAATTTAGAAAGGTAAACATGCTCTTATAGTTCCTTAAAATTTTTTTCTTCTTGACTATAAGTTTATCCACTCTAGGAAATTTAGACCACACAGGAAAATATAAAACAATAAAGCAAAATCACTGGTAATCATGAGTATAAAATGGTAATCATTTGGTAAAATTCTTTCCAAAGTACTCAGTCAAATAAAATAAGGATCATATTTTTCCATTGCATGGATGTGTTTTCAGTTATTTAATTAACTGTCTGTTGTTGGGTATTTACATCCTTTTCAGTCTTTCGCCATTTTAATTCATGCTAAATGAGTCCTCCAGCACACAGACCTTTGTGCACACCTCTGCTTGTTTCCTTGGGATAGCTTCCTACAAGGAGGAGTTCTGGGTCAAAGAGCATGAATATTTTTAAGGCTCCTTTTTCGGAACATATTCCCAGATCGCCCTCTGGAAAGATTTAACCTATTTACACTCCCATCGGGCACACGCAAGGGTCTTGGTATTACACCTTTGATCCAGTTTTTAAAATGACCAATTGCCCTGTGCAATTCTGATTCTGCGTGCTTCCTTCCTAATGAATACAACGGAAGATGCTACAAATAAGATTAATTTACACCATGTAGTCATCCAAGCTTCCCCTCCATTTCTCATCCTCTACCCAACACCCTGGGAGCGGCCACGGTCAGCCTGCTGACGACAGATGTCGCCTGTCCTACCTCTCAGGGTGGGGAATGCCTGACTGCCACAGACACTGTTCCCAAGGGCTGTCACCTGAGATTCTTCAGCTGTCTCTTTAGAGGCAAGGCCCCGTGTACCCAGTGAAAAGGCACGTTCTTATTCCTGTAGTTGTCTTGGCCAGCTGGCCAGCACCAATTCTTATGAATGACAGCTGGTTCGCTGTTCCATATTTCAGCAGCCGTACGCCGGGATAACACCTGTAGGCTCCGGGAATGAAAAGCGTTTGGAATAACACTGGGGAAAGCCTGCTTTTGTTATTTGGCTTGGACCTCACTCTACCTTAGCATCTTGGACCAAAGACAGCCATGGCAGCAATGAGGACAGCCAATCACGTTAGACTCTACCGCTCTGTCACAACTGCCATTGATCTGACTCTGGCCTTCCAATGACCTTTTTGGTCCCCGCATATGCAGTTTACTACAATAGCCAAAAAAGAAGCGAGCTTTGCATGTCCATGTTAGATGAACACTGACACATGTGACAAAGAAACGCTGAATGGCTCTGCTGACAGAACTCCTGGGGCTGGGAATGTCTACAGAATTCTTGGTTGTTTGAACTTTATGCAGTGCATCAGAATATGGAAATAATGAAAACAGGGGAATCCCCCTCAACACTCTAATTCTGAAATTTCTTATTTAACTTTAATGGACCCTGTGGGGCCCAAAGTTTGAGAACAGTTTTTGCAAGTTTGAAATTAAATTTCTTGCTCTGCAGAACTTAAGTTAGAATACCCTCTTTGGCCAGAGGAGAAGAGATCTAAGAGTGAGAATGGGAAATGGCAAGTTAACTTACAAGTTACGTGTTCTCTACACGAGTCATTAGGAAAGCTGTACTTAGCAGAAGGAAAAAGCAGCTTCTGGTCAAGACGGTGCTGTAGGAAGACATGGCTCGCCTCTTAGCAAAACCACATCCAAATTACAACTAAAATATAGAACAACCATCACTCAGGAACATCAGAAATCAAGTTGAATGGAAGCCTGATAACTGTGGAAGTGAAGAAGCCTCATCCATCCAGACTGGTAGGAGGCGCGCGGATGTGGAACAGGCTGGCCCCACACTCGACACCCACGTGGAGAAAAATCTGGGAGGGATATCTTGGGAGTAAGGAGTCCCAGATCCACACAAAGGCCCCCAGCCCAAGATTCCAGTGCCAAGAAGATAAGTCCCCACAACTCTGGCTGTGAAAAGCAATGGGGATTCAGGGCAGGAGGCTGCTGGAGCCCTAGGCAGTTCCTGTTGGGAAACCCACACACGGACTCACCTACTCAGACTTGCTCCCTCTGAACTCCAGCACTGGGGTGGCAGCTTCAAGGGCACCAGTGGTATACAGGGAGAGACTGAAGTGTCTGGCATAGGGGTGAGCAGAGGCCACTGTCCCTTTGCTGAGCCCTCCCCCCCGCAGAGCCAGTAGGCTGGAGCCATGTCTGAGACTCCATCAGCCTGGCTAACACTGGGTGACCCACCTTGGAGATCCTCAGAGGCTCCATCCTACCCAATTTACAGGTCCACCCAAGCTGCTTTTCCATATGAATGGCTGGTCTTGGCTCCTAAATCCTATCAAACAAGCAACAGCTGGCCTCAGTGAGCCCAGCAGCAGCCAGATTAGAGTCAGTCTGGCTTCACCTGCGAATCTCCAAGCCCAGCACAAGTAGCTGCCATCTCAGGTTGCTTTACAGCTCAGGTGGGGTGCCCCAGGCAAAACACAGGTTGGGGGCAGACCTTGACCTTCACCACCCGGGAAACCCCAGGGCCAGTGCACCCAGTGGACAGCTATGGACCACGTCGGAGCACCACCATCCTGGCCCTGCACAGCTGATCTTCCACAGTGGGCGGAGGTTGGTGGTCAATGGTCACAGCCACCTGGGTAAATCCATCCCATTGATCTGCCAACAGCAACTGAGGCTCAACTACAAGAGGAGGGTATATTCAGCCCACACAAAGAGTGCACCTCGAGTACCCAGCTTGGGTGACTGCGGAGGCTGTGCCACGGGCTCTACAGGACACCTACTATGTTAGGTCACACTACCAAGACATGGAGTCAAGGCAGCTCTAGCTAATACATAGAAACAAACGCAGGGGGCTGTCAAAGTGAGGAGACAAAGAAACATGGCCCAAATGAAAGAACAGATCAAAACTCCAGAAAAAGAGCTAAATGAAATAGAGATAAGCAATCTATCAGGGGCAGAGTTCAAAATACTATTTATGAGGATGCTCAAGGAAATTAGTGAGGACTTTAGCAGCATAAAAAAGACCCAGTCAGAAACAAAGGATACACTAACTGAAATAAAGAACAATTTACAGGGAAACAACAGTAGAGCGGATGAAGCCAAGAATGAAACCAATGATTTGGAACATAAGGAAGCAAAAAATAACCATGCAGAACAACAAGAAGAAAAAAGAATCCAAAAAAATGAGGATACTATAAACAGACTCTAGGACAACTTCAAGAGGTCCAATGTTTGCATCACATGGGTGCCAGAAGAAATTGGAAATCTTTCTAAAAAAATAGTGAAAGAAAACTTCCCTAATTTGCTGAAGGAAATAGACATGCAAGTCCAGGAAGCATAGAGAGTCCCAATTATGATGGATGCAAAGAAGTGCATGGATGCTCACTCCAAATCACATCATTATTAAAAGGTCAAAGGTTAAAGATAAAGAGAGACTCTTAAGAGCAAGAGAGAAGAAGTTAGTTACTGGAAGGTTGCCGGATGGGAGGGGGTGTGGGGAATGGGTGAAGAGGTGAGGGGATTAAGAAGTACAAATACATAGTTACAGAATAGCCATGGGGATGTAAAATACAGTATAGGAAACGGAGTAGCCAAAGAACTTATATGCATGCATGACCCATGGACATGAACAATGATGGGGAGATTAACTGAGGGAGTAGGGGGTGCTGGGTGGAGGGGAGGCAAAGGGGTGAAATCAGGACAACTGTAATAGCATAATCAATAAAATATAGTTAAAAAAAGAAAAAAGCAACTTTGTGCAGGCGGTGGGAGCACCGAGGTGTCTGCGGAAGAACTCTACTCTGAATCTTCTAATCCCAATTTATTAGCTGTTTAGTATGTTTTCAAAGTAATGCCACTCCCATGAAAACAGGTGATGGTTTTGAAAAATATGAAGTGCCTTGAGAAATGGTTGGTCACTTTTCAAGTCCACCATGGTGCTGAATGAAATGGATCTCTAATTTTTAAGAAATAACTTTTATTTAATTTATTTAAACTAAACAAACAGCTCACCCATTTCTCCCATCTCCCACCCCTGCCTTTTGAAACCACAGATCTGCTCTCTGTGTCTATGAGCTTGTGTTTTTTCCTTAGACTCTACATATCATAGAGGTCACGTGATACTTGTCTGACTTATTTCACTTAGCTTAAAGTCCTTTAGGTCCAACTTGTCATAAATGGCAGGATTTCACTCTTTAAATGGCTGAATAATATTCCATTCTCTATATAATATATAATGTTATATGTATTCTATACATTTGTTTACCCATTCATACACTGACAGACACTTAGGTTGTTTCCCTGCACTGACTATTGTAAATAATGCTACAATGAACATGGAGTTGCATATATCTTTTTGAATTAGCATTTTGTTTTCTTCAGATAAATACCCAGAAGTGGAATTGCTGGGTCATAAGAAAAAGTTCCATCTTTACTTTTTTGGAGGAACCTCCATACTGTTTTCCATAGTGTTTGCACCAACGTGCACTCCCCCGTCAACAGTGTACATGGGCTCCCTTTCTTTATATTCTCCCGAATACTTCTTACTTCCTATCTTTTCTATAGTAGCTGTCCTAAGAGGTGCGACGCCTCTCTGTGGCTTTCCTCTGCATTTCCCTCATGGCTGATGAATTTGAACATCTCTCCATGTACCTGTTGGTGTTCTGCTTGTCTTCTTCAGAAAAATGTCTATTTCTCTCTTCTGCCTGTTTTTAAAATGTCTCTTCAGATCTTCCGCCCCCTCTTTTTTCCTGCTATTGAGTTGTATGAGTTCTTTGTATATTTTGGATATTAACCCCTATCAGATTATGATTTTCAAGTTTTGTCACCCATTCAGTAGGTTGCCTTTTCATTTTGTTGATGGTTTCCTTTGCCGTGCAGAAGCTTTTCAGTTTGGTGAAGTCCCACTTACTTTTGCTTTTGTTGCTTTTGCTTTTGGTGTCAGATTAAAAAAAATCATCAGTAAGACTCATGGCAAGGCGCTCACTGCCTGTTTCCTTCCAGGAGTTTTATGGTTTCAGGTCTTATGTTCAAGCCTTTAATCCATTTTGGGCTCATGTTTGTGTGTGGGATAAGTTAGTGGCCAGCTTCGTTCTTCTGCGTGAGGCGGTGGAATTTTTCCAGCATCATTTATTAAAGAGACTATCCTTTCCCCCTTGTATATTCTTGGCTCCTTTGTCATGAATTAATTGGCCATACATATGTGCGTTTACTTCTGGGCTCTCTATTATGTGCCACTGATCTATGTGTCTGTTTTTATGCCAGTACCAGACTGTTTTAATTACTATGGCATCAGGGAGTGTGATGCCTCCTAGATCTCTAATTTTGAAAAGGTTTTATTATGCCCCTTAAGACATACAAACAAATGCCAGCAGGCGTGGTCTGTGTAACAGAATCACATACCCAGAACTATACCTGAGAATCAAGTGCACACAGCCTAAACCTTGAATGAACGCTGACATTTGCCAAACGCTAACTTTGTCCTCAGAGGGAAGCTGCCTTGGAAAAGTCGGTAATAAAATATTTCTGGAAAGGACTCGGATGTGTCTTAGCACTTAGGCTGTACTAAGCCGGTTTAGGTCCCTACAAGCCTGAACAGCTCTTTGCTCAATGCACGTGTCTCCCTCCCTTCCCCCTCCTGCAACTTTTTACTCTAGACTAGGTCAATGTCAGACAGCGCGGGCACCGTGGAACAGTTGTTACTATGAATATCAGCACACAATATTCTTGAGAACCAAAGTAAGAATATTCCCCAAGGAAACATCCAGGTTTTACAAAGCCAAAATCCCCTGCCTTTCTCCTTAGGTTTTTTTAATTTAATTTAATTTTTTCAGTAGCAGGCTCTCTAGTTTTGCGGGACCTGACACGAATGCATGACTGAGTCTCACACCAGTACAGTGCCCAGCGACAGCAGCTTGGAAGCAAGTTCTCACAGTAAATAGATACAGTGGGGCCGGAATGAAATCAGCTACCCTACGTTGCCCTGACCCCTTCACTCCAGCCTCACACTCACGCCTCTGAAAATGCTGCAACCGCCTCACCAGTGACCATTTGAGACTCTTCCTCTCCCCTTCAGGTCTAATCCAGTAGAGAATCTGGGAGCTGTTACCTCCTTCATAGTGCCTCGCCTGGTGTTTCATTGGCCCAGGTCATCCACACCGCCCTTGGGTGACTCTGTCAGGCAGTCTCCTTACTGGTTTTCCATTGCCCTCTCTTGTTGCCCTCCAATACACCCTGCAGCCACCCAGTCATGAGGCTGATGATGCTTCAATGCTTCGCCGCCCTCTCAGCTACAAGCAGGGCGAAATTCACATCCCTTAGCAGGGCACACTTCATGACCTACCCCCGCAGCCCTGTCTGTTGGCTGCCCTCACCCTGGCCCCCGGGCTCACTCTGGCTCTACCAAGGTATTTGTATTTGGCTGAATGTGTCTTGCTGTTCCTTGTTTCCTCTGCCTCCAATCCCCCCCACCCACAACCCTCGCTCTTCACCTGGCTAACTGCTTATACTCGCCCTTTAACACGGGACTCCACTGTCACACCCAGGAGGGGCTCCTTGTCATCAGCGTGGCTGCTGGCCTCCTCTCCGAGCCCTCTGCTTTTTCCAAAGCGCCTTCTGCTTTTTCTCCACTGGCCTTCTGATTGCCCATGTTACGACTGTGTGATGGCCAGTCCGTCTCCCCTGCGAGTCCGTGAGTCTCTTGCCAACCTTTATTTTTGTATCCAGTTGCCTCTTGCAGTGCCTGGCACACAGAAGGGGCTCAATAAATGAGTGGATGAATGAGTGGCAGAAAACGGGTCTGTGATTGGTGGCTTCCTATAACTTTCCCAAATTCCCACCTGACCCGTCTACAACACAACTTTTTTTGTTTTGTTCTGGAGGAGAGCCATCTGTTTTTCTTGAGGCTCCTGTCTAAATGACAGTTCCCAGCGGCCGTGGCAGAGCAGGTGAGAGAAGGTGTGCCTTTCTACTCGGCAGGTGTAGCCCATGTACATGTTGCTATAGAAAAGAATTGAGGAGTCAGTGTAGAATATTTGAAGATGTGGCTACTACAGCTGATGTCTATATGTTTGCAGAGACGGACACAAAGACTGATGAATGCCCAGCTGTGCATTTCATACCACGCACATAATTCGATCTGTGTCTGAAACCTCTATGTACTGGTGGTAGGTATGACCTGCTACTGCCCTTTGGGATCCGGTTTTTGACATAATGGTTACTGCAGTTTTCCTTTGTCCTTCCTGGCCACGTTCGGCGGCAGGATTATGTTCTGTGTGTTCCCAAACACCTCTCTGGTCCTCTCTCGATCCCCTCTTTTATTTTCCATCAACAACTTTCCCGGAATAGGCTTTTCCACATTCTTACCTGTGCCATCTTCTGACTTAGCTTGTCTCTTCCCCAAATTCCTCTATACAATTCATTTCTTCCTCATTTCCCCGGACTATACTGAAGTTCCATGAAGATTGCCCATCACTGACAAATATAGCAAGTGATATCCCTGTTTCTAAAATATCAATCATACATTCCAAGAATCACTGAGCTGGAAGGGACCTCTGGGCAGCACTGCACCTGAACTTCTCAATGAGAATTTACAAGACATTTTGTTAGATGTTTGTCCATCCATCCAGCTGTGAAAAATCACAGTGATTGATTGAGAGATTGGTCCTGAAATGAACACAATGTAACTGGAGACAGATGTCCAACGTATCACAGTCACCCAGAGGGAATCTCTTCCTGCCCGTTTGATTTGTCTTCTAATCCCTGATGTTCAAACTGACATTTGAGGGGAAGAGAGAAATGTGGCCAGATAAAACTCTCAAGCTGGATAGTATGGGGTGCAGCAGTTATGACAGAAAGAAAAGCCACACGGGAGAGCAGCGCGGTAATTCCTCAGGGGAAACAACCCCAAGAGGGTTGGGGAACCGCCATGTGCCTCTTTGAATATCAACGCACCAAAGAGCTGAACCGAGCAGGCCTGGCTCTGCCTCCCTCCCCGCCGCAGTCCATCCCAGCCTTGCCCGGGGGCTCAGCCCTCCTATCCTGAGCTAGCCACTCCTCTCACTGATTTTCTAGCTGACACTAGGCTGCAGCTTTGGCTGTAGGTGTGAGACCCCAACCCTAGGTCTTGGTTGTAAATTACTTTAGCACCCAGGCAAGCTGCCTTCTATTAATAGATTAGAAAAGGAATTAGTAGTTGTCAGAGGCCATTTTTAGGGTTACTGGACAGTGTCGTTTTGTGTTTTCTCCACCGATATGTGCACTTCCCATGTTTCCATAGGAAGGATGCCGTATTTTAATGTTTGGAGAAAAAAGGAGAATGACTTAAGATAAAAAATCTTTTTATATCTGTGGCTGTGGAAACATTGTTGATGTTGAGAATGAATGAATGAGTGAAGAAGGGAAGACTAGAATAAATAACAAAGCCCTGAACCACGGCACTAGCTCACTTTCACATGGGGGGTAAAGGTGAATATGACATTGTTTCCTGGCAAAAGTTTAGGACAGAAGATCGAACACAGAATTTATGAAAATGTATACAACAAAGAGGCCACCTTTCGCGTGATTCCTTAGGGCCGTTAATCTACTAGAGGGGAGGAATGCTACACAGACGACAGATTTCCAACCAATATGGCATTTCCCAAACCCTCTTCTGATAACTTTGGACAAGGTGATAAAGGGTGCAGGGAATGCAAAGGTAAGTTGCTTGGTAAGAAGCTGAGGGAGCGTCTGGGCCCTGCTGATACCTGGCGGGGCCAGCCTGGGAAGGATTCTCTGATGGGGAGCTGGTAGGTGCTTTCACTGGTGAAGGCAGCAGATGGGGAGATACAAACCCGAAAAGGTGAGCTAAAAACTGTGCCTTGGAGTTTCTGTGATGCTGGAAGTTTTGAGTAGAAACTCACCTCAAATGTAACAGAGACATGCCTGGAGTTTGGGTGAAAAAAATTGGCCACATGAACTCAGGATGGGAGGTAGGGCACTGGGTTCAACAGAACGTGGGCTTTGGAGTCAGGCAGTCTGCTGGGTTCAAGTCCCAGCATTTTGGGGAAGTTATTCAACCTTACTCCCCCTCATTGCAGATGGGAGAATGCAGTAAGGCCCTGACAGTGCGATGATTAGCACAGTGCCTGGCGCATGGGCACAGGAGTTCTCAGTAACTAGTACTCGCTGTTAGAATTATTAAACGTGGTCTGACAAGAGTTCATTGACTGCAGAACACCAAAGAGTTTCATTGCCCATGAGAGCAGTGGGAACCGATAAAGTGACGAGGCTGTAAAACAAGTGAAATCGAATTTAAGCTGTAGGTTCAGGACAGAAATTGTACCATTAAAGTCCATACTGATCAGAAGTCATCTGGAATACTGTCCCGCTCAGGACACAACGTTGTAAAAGAGACATCTAGAGGCTGGAGGGTGTCCAGTTGTGTGACGCAATAGTGAGAAATAGCTGAAGGAACTGTAATTATTTGCTAAGGAAAAGTGAATCGGACGCGGGTCACAGCAACACTTCTGATACTAGAATAGAGAGTCAGATTATTCTGTTGATCTGAAGGGCAGGTCTCCCTTCAGCAGAGTTTGCTTAACAAAAGGGAGAGCTTTTCAGTAGATGAAAATGAGGAACAGATTTGCTTGAGGAAGCGGCAAGTTCTTGGTTATTACAACCGTTTGGAGAGTCTGGGGAGCTCACCTCCTTCCTCCCTTCCCAACCCCGGCAGCCACAGCCTCTGCTGCTCCCCCACCAGGCTCCCCGGTCCCATTCATTCCTACTAGGTCAAACGGTCCCAGGTCTTTAGGTTTCTCGCCTTTTCCACTAGGGCAGAGAGGGCACATTCCCATGCACAGACACACGTTCACCTGACAAGCCTTCACCAGGAGCATCTGCGGGTCGGAATCTGTGCTACTACTTGACGAGGCAAGAAAGACTGGCCCAGTGTGAGCCCAGCAGCCCCCAGGCCAGTGCCTGGATCCCTAAACAGATCCCTGGGCAAGCACAGTGACGGAGATCAGCACAAAAGGCCACAGAGGCACAGAGAAGTTCAACTCACCCAACCTGAATGGGGAGAGGAGGGCCTGGGAGGGTGTTCTGGAAAAGTAGATTCTAGAAGCTGCAAGGGGCTTGGTTAAGGAAAGCATTAGAGGCACGGGGACAATGTGAGCAAAGGAACGGGGTTAAGAAACAAACCAGTGGACGTCTCACATACTGCTGGACTGTGACCTGTGGAGGGCAGGGCAGGAGGAACCGTGGCTGCAGAGCCTGGAAGGGGCGAGGGTCCAGGGAGCCCCAGGGGGGTTTCTAAGGGTGTGCACGCCACATGCACGGACTTGCACTATGACTCTTGCTCAAGCCGCAGAATCCCAACGGGTCCTTGTCCTCTAGGAATTTCTCGTGCAATCGTTTTCTTCACGACCCCATGCCCGCTCTGCTCCACGAGGGCAGAAGCCTCGTCTGTTTCGTTCAGTGCTGTATCCCCGTGGCCGAGACCAGTGCCTGGGACTTAGCAGGCGCCCAATAAATACGGTATGCCTCCATGGAAAGAAAGATGGAGAACAGAAAGGATGCAACCTCACAGGACTGTTGTGGGGTTTCTCTAAAGTGCTATGTACCTTGCTTAGAGCAGCACCCGGCCCCAGTAAGCACTAATGAGGGGAGCTATTGCTATTATTATTCATTCGCATTTCTTGATCTTCTGTCTTGTAGGTTTTGCAAGCCCACTTCTCATACTTTTGCTTTTTGTGGCCGCCCCTGCTAAATAAATTTTGATGAGTAATGGTGTTTGCCAAATGATAACAGACCCCCAAAGAAGTCCTCAAGGTATGGAGTGTTACAGGAATATTCAGTATCAGACATCACAAAATGGCCCTCCGAGGAGAGAGGGAAGAGACTGGGGGCCTGCACGGGAGCCCTCAGGACCCCATTTGTGGGCGTCCTGGAAGGAGAGCACAGGTCCCATGGGGCTCCGTTGCCAGACTGGTGGCTGAACTCGTGTCCCCACAGTGACCCCTGGAGAAGAGGTGAGTGGAAAACTGGAGGGAGTAAACAGTCATCTGTGGATCTCACTTGCCCGAACAACCTTATGAGGGGAGTTTAGTCTGGTGGGGTGAGGCCGGGTCCAATTCCATACCTCCCTAAGGCAGGCAGGAGTGGGGGTGCGTGTTTGGTGGTCCAAGGGCCTGCTACCAGGCCTGTGAAGAGCTCCCTACTCTTTTCCTCTGTCAAGTTCCAAAAGGACCCACTCCTTAAAGGAACCCCTGGCTTCTCTCTCCTTGCTGCAAATGCCTAGGGCCCCAGGTGAGGCTGAGGAAGCCTGTGGATTCTGAGAGAACAGGACAGGGTCTGGTCTGAGTTGGCCGCCGTGGGGCCAAGTGTTTAACTGGGTGGCAGTGCGGGGTGAAGAGGTGCGTGGGATGAAAACATACCTGGTACAGGTGTCTCTACCTGGGCTTCTGGTCGGGTCTTGAACGGGAAGAGAAAATGAAGCTTAGCACTGAAAAGCGTGGGGGCAGGTGAAATGAGTTCATTTGCCAAAATAAATAATATTGCCTAATTAATCTGAGAATCTGCTCAGCACTGGATTTAAAAAAAATCCTCTCGCTGCTGCCCCTGTCTGTGCGGCCGAGGGCTGGACCGAGGAGGTATATTTAGCCTCTGTGTGCTCGCAGGACCGTGTCTTGCGGCTCCACAGGAAATTTCTGGAGTCACAGCTAAAGATATCTCTGCAGGTTCAGAAATTTACGAGCATCTGTAAAAGTGAAGCTATGGTGGTCAGAGGCTGGAACAAGGTCCCTTTCAAATGAGAGAGGCTGCTCAATGAAACACTTGCAGGTACCAAGTTCATGGCAGGCAGAGTGCACCTGACATGCTAAAAATAGCCCAAGTGGAAGCGTTGCTGTTGCTAAAATAATACTGAATTGATAGACTCCTCTTCTAAACCTACAAAGGAATGGGGGAGGAGGGAGAGATTCCCAAAGTGTGTTAGAAGCCATGCCAAGGGGAGGGAAGTCATTTCCTGCCTTTGCCACTTTTCAAAAATAAATAGCTTCCCTATGCCGAGTCCACTGAAGGAGCAGTAATCAATATATTATTTTTTAATAACATGAGACAGAAATGGTAGCACAGAAAGACAGTGCATACCTAGATCTGTGGTCCTGCTGACGAGTAATCCTGCCGACAAGCATTTCCATCTTGGTCAGGAACCATTTATTTTTAAACATCATTTTGCTAGATTCCCTTATCAGCCACCCCACGCCCTGCTCACTAACTCCTGGCTGGCGGGAAAGGTGCCTACTTCCTCCTGTCACATGCCTTACAAAGCTGCTTGCTTGAGTACAGACAAGGGCGAGCATGTGTGCGGTTGCCTGTCGCTGGAGAGAGAGGGACGCTGTCCTTTCTCGAATGGCCGGTGGGTCTAAGTACAATGTCACTTGCATTCTGTGACCTAGGACACTGCCTCAGCTTTCCAAGTCTTGGTTTCCCTTTCGTGTCACGGAGAGCTAATAAAGATGTCCCCGATGACCTCCCCACGTTGTTGAGGAGAGAGAGGGCGCTAATAATACACACAAAAGCAGCTTGTGAATCTGACGCTGTCATTGCTGTTGTTGCTGGGCATTGCATCGGAGAGGCTGGGAAGGAGAAGCCACCTCTCCTTGTGATGAGAGGGTGCTGTGCACCCAGCTCGCCAGGCGGGGTCCTCTTCGGCGGGAGGGCGCCATCGCAGGCAGGTAAAGGCAGTCTTCCCATCCCAGTCCAGGGCAGCAGGGGCTACAGGACAGCAGCTCGCTTGCTTGCAATCTGAACTTGGCTCCTGGCCATCACCCCTGGCTAGGCTGCTGCACCAGTAGCTGCTCCTCCTCTGGGCAGCTCACCAAGCAGGGTTGGGCCTGGGATCTCCGGGAAGCAGGGGCCCAGGCATTGTGGGCCCAGCCTCGAAGGGAACGGATGCTGGGCCATCACTGGGGCCTCCTGTGGCCTGGGCCCCCGGGCTGGTAAATTCTGGGAGGACGAGAGATGCCCACCTTCTTGTAGGCAGCACTGTTGGTTACTGCAGTTGGGCCGTCATTTAACTGAGGTGATTATTGTTTATTTTCTGTGATTTTTTTCTTCTTCCTCTCATCCGTCTTACATATTACATCTAAATCCAATAACAAATTATATGTTCACCACGATGGTAACTGTGATGAATGTAGTAAAAATAAGCAAGCGTATTGTCAAAATCTAGAAGGGAATATTTAAAAATGAAAATGTTTTGTAAGGACGGTGGGACTGTGGATGCTTCCCTCGCCTCTTCCCTCATAGTTCCACATGAAACCGGCCGTGCACATCAGAGATGCTAAATAATCTTTAAAATAAAAAAAGGAAGGAACAGCGATAGGAGTTTTAACATTTTGCAAAATGGCACCCAGTCGCCCTGCTTTTGGCTTTGCTGGGCTTGAAAGTGCAAAGTTAAGGAAATGCCACAGAGGCTTAAAGTGTTTCAATGTAATAATTATAGTTGCAGCCTCTAAAATATTTTAAAGGCGGCCTCCTTCATGTCAAAGTGGTTTTCGGAGTATAAGGAAAGAGGCAGAGGGAGTGAGAGGTTCCAAAACTGGAAATCATATCATGGCTTTTAATTTGGAAAGCCCTTAGTTAGAAGTCTATAATCTTTTTCAGTCAACAAAGAATTAAATTTTATTGAATGCTTATTATGTGCTGAACATTGGGCAAGGTGTGTGTTTCCCCTAGTTCCTCATTTTCCCTCTTCTCCCATAAAGTGATTTTCACTGGTTGTTTTGTCAGGCACAGGGCAGTCACCTTGCTTTGAGCATAATTTTTTTTTTTAGCATTGGGTGCCAAGAAAGTGGCAGTGAGGGGAACTTCTAATAACTTGCAGCTCCCCAAATAAACAACTACAGGCCATCACAAAAGAAGGTTTGGCAGCAAAGGCAGCTGGCCACACCCAGCTGTTTCTTCAGGGTCCAAGACCCTACAGCTGTTTCTTCAAGGTACAACCTGCCCAGCTGTTTCTTCAGGATACAAAAGCAGAGTGAGTAACCGCTCGGATGCTATCATTTTTTCCCCCAAACAGCTCTAAGCTCACCATTTCCTTTAGCTTGATTTCAAAAATCTTTCACTCTGCGTGACAACGAGGTGGATGGAGACAAGGCGAGGCGAACGTTCTGGCTTCGGGGTACCCAGCAGGTGGAGACCAGAACCCAGGAAGAGCCGGAGGTCTGCTATCGCGTGGGCTCGTGGTCGTGACAAGGGAGTGAACTTCACGAGACTTGCCCAGGGAGGCTGAGCTGGTGACTTACTCTCCGTCCCTCAGCACGTACACACAAAAGGTGGGAGGTGATGATACATGTCCCCCACACCTCACTCACAAAAAGGTCTGTGAACACACCAAGTGTACCCATCATCACTGTTGCCCATTTCCTTATCATCCAATTTGGTTGCTTCCATAAATCAATTTATATCCCTTTGCCTCCCAAAGAAACATCAGTACCACAACAACTTTTCAACTGCTATACGTGGCCAGTTCTAACCCCAAAACTCCACAATGGGCCAGACCCACCACCCATACCTTCAGCTCAGCACTGAATCGCTTTGGGTGGCACCAGGGGACAGGCTCAGAGACATGTTAGGGAAGGTGACTATCTGTGCTGATGTCAACCGCAAAGGTCAGGCCACACACCAGGTCACTGAGTTTTCTCTAACACCTCTCATCATAGCTTATCCTCCAGGAAATCGGTTTAAACTATTTTAAACGCTATTTATAATTCTAGTCTCCCCGCATCTTAATGAAATTTCATGAGCTTACGAAAATGGCCATGTATATCCAAGATGCTATTTTTTTTTCTTTTTGAATTCACCTCCTTCGGACACCAGGGCAGCCCTCCCAACTCAAGTCTCACGTCCACGTTTGCACCGATCATGTGCTTGGTGATTTTGAAAAATTCGATTACATACTGCTTCCTTCAGTCTTTATTTGGAAGAATCTAAATTTTCTTTTTAAAATCCTCACCAGAAGATGTTTTTTCATTGTTTTATTAGAGAAAGAGGAAAAGAGAGAGAGAAACATCGACGTGAGAGAGAAACATCGACCAGTCGCCTCCCATATATGTCTGCACTGGGGGTCGCCTGTGCCCTGACCAGGGATGGAACTCGCAGCCTACACATGTGCCCTGACCTGGAATTGAACCTGCAACCCTTTCTTTGGCTATGGGACAGTGCTCCGATCAACTGAGCCATACTGGCCAGGACAGGAATCCAAACTTTTAAATTTAGTCTCATGTGGTATTTTTTTTTAAACCAGAGGCTCTTAACTTTGGTCTGAGTCCCCCAGGTTAGCCATGGATGGGTATGAAATTGCACGCAAAGTTGTGGGTGCACACGCATGCATTTCTCTGGGGTAAAGGGTAAGAGAGATTCTCACAGGACTCTATGACTCTGAAAAGGCAATGAGTCCCTACCTTTGATCACTTGGCTTCTTCTGGAAGATTCTTTAGTTCTGGTTAATTGTTCCTTGAGATGCAGTAGCCAGAATGACATATAATCTTCTAGATGAGGATATGTCAGAATTCTGAACAAGATTATATTGTTAGATTAGTAACCCTTTACCAGATGATGTCTGCTGCTTTGGTGGATTTTGGCTGTATCTCTGTCCTCAGAGAATGGTACCTAATGACTCTCATGTCTGTTTTCTGGATGGACTCTGATACCTTGGAATATTGTCGTACCATGACTACAACCTAATTTGGATTATTTTCCCTGGATGCACACCTTCACGTTTCTCTGCACTGAGTTTCATTTGCTAGTTGTCAAGTTCTCAGTTGTAGTGTCATGCCTTCTAGAATTTATATAATGTGGATTTGCCTTTTCATTGTGATAGTGTCCTTTCCAAATGTGCATATTCTCCTATGAACTAAACAATTTATTAAAAAGTAACCAAGTCCATGCAGCGGAAAGAGTGAACTGTCTGTCCCCTCTCCACGGGGGCCTGGGCAGGGCTGCCTGGCAGAGGCCAGAGACAGGACAAAATAGCTAGTTCCTGCAGGGGCGTAAGCAGAAGGAAAAGGCGTCCCTTTGGCCAGAGTTGGTTAAAAAGGAGGTGTCTTCTCGGTCATCTCCCTCCCTCTGCTCGCTAACACGGTACAGAGGACTCTGGGGACTTGCTGATGGCAGAGGCCCAAGAGGGAACAAACCTGGGTTCCTGTACCACTGTGGGAAGAAAAGCTACCTGATGAGCACGGACACCCACTGCCAGGTGAGTGAGACCTGAACACCCGCCACTGCAGGGAAAGTCAGGGGGGCTATTTCTGATAGGAGATCAGATAGCGTTCACATAGGCTACTCCTTGGATTCTTTCTAGCCACAGAAAGCTTCATTTCTCTCTATCCTGTATCCAAATGTGCTCATGCCATTTCCCCATGCCATCTCGGTGTCCAGAGTATTTTAACAGGTTTTATGAATGACCTGGTTAAGGATGCTTTTGACAGTCTAATGCCACAAGTTTCCGTTATTTGCCTAACTAGGTTCTAGTAAAAGATTACATATCTGAAAAGTACTTTTGATTCTTCAAAAACGAGTTGCTTTATAATTCCCACAAGTTAGTATCTAATATCGCTCAGATTAATCGGCCTCAACAATAACACGGTAAGGGCTCTGCTAGTCAAGTATAAGCACTTATTTTGGCTTATACATATAAGTATCTCCTTAGGAGTCAATGGCAATTGACTCACAACCAGATCTTTAAACTGTTCCGCTAGTGTTTATGAAATAAGTGATATCCTTGTGAATCCCTGATGCTGCTGTTAGTACCACGACGATGGGGAGAAGGTGGCCTTGGTGGGCCCAGGTGGAAATGGTCCTGCCGCAGTGTGACACGGTGCTGTCAGGGGTGGCATTCAGGGACACAGAGGTCAAGGTGAGAGCTCTCATGAGTCTCTCGGACCAATGGCTAGACATTCACTCTTCAACAATCTGTTCCCTCTTTCCTCCCAGGCCATGACATAGGACAAGACTATTGAAATTCATCTGACTTCAGTCAGCACTGACACCAAGCTTACACGACTCGGTAGGGATGGAGGGGCGCGTGGCAGCCCCGGCTTGTGGCTGAGCCCCGTTCCTGCCGTGGCTGCTTGGAGAAGTGCACAGTGTTTAGAAAACACAGTCCCCCCCTCTTCCTGAAGCTCGCATCCTGCCGAACGCACTAAAGGAGCTCCAGGCCTTAGCAGGGACAGAGGCGCGATCATTAGCAAGGGCTTGGACAAACACTGGGCTGGTGAGGAGCCCTTGGGGTTCGAGGACTCGGCCAGGAGCAGGGCACAGGCGGGCGGGGCCGCAGAGCTGCGAGGCACCTGCCCTTCTCTCACATGAGGGCAGGCGGGAGGTCCCTGAGTCCTGATGCGATGGTGGATGAGGGACGTCAAAATACACGCGCCCGGGCACACACCTCAGGGACTCAGAACACAAAACACACTTTGGTGAAGTGTGCTCTCTCTCGTCCATTCTGAGCTACAATCCGCGGGAGAAGGCCGTCTGCAGGACAGCGACGCTCCTGGTTGACCATCACGAGCCTTTTCTGGGAAAGCCAATCTGAATGGTGTATCTGTACACACATATGATGCTCATCAACCAGCAATAGAGTGAGTGACTCAGAGGACCTTCCATGACAGGCCCCTTTTCTCAGGGAGGATTCAGGGACATCCTGAGAACTAGTTTCATTACCTCTGAATGTGAATGCAGTGAACAATGGTATTGAAGCAAAATCATTGGACCCTTCCGGCTCACATGGGCTTAGGGTGGAAACTTTTCAGAGTCCGACAGTTATCCCCCTGGATGGGGCAAGGGTGGGGAAAGGGAAGAGAAGTCTCCACGTGAGTACTTAAGTTACACTGTTTCTTTCAAAAGGACCATTCTGTGTGTGTCCCTGCTAAGAGAGCCTCCAGGGATCCTAAGGGAGCTGGAATTAGGGCTTGGTGGTGGCTGAGTTGAAGCAAAACAGAATAGGATCCTGAGGTCAGAGGGCCTGGCAGGCACTCAGTTGAAAAGTTGCTCTTTGCTCCTAAAAATAAAGTGTCTGAGCCTCCTGTTTTTGGATTCTTCCCTAGAACGAAAGCAGCCAACTGCTGGCCTCTCGTTGGGATTCGCTCCGTAGCCCTAAGCCCGAACGTGGACGCCGAGGGCCCTCAGGCTCTCCTGCCCCTGATCAAATGTCATACCATACCGTCAATGACCTAAGGGAAAGTTTCTCTTGAACGGATATGGCCGCACTGTCCGTTTGCATAGCAGATCCTGCCTATAAAAAGGGTGAGTGGGCAGGGCGAGGGAGAGAAAAGCCGCCCAGAAGCTGGGAAGGGACACGTGTCAGTCTGTTTCAGAAGGTTCTCCAGAGGGACTGGCGGCAAGGGTGCCTCGTGCAACGACCCCCACGAAGGATCCACACCACACCTTCCTCCTAGAGAGTTCTCTGAATCGTTCCCAACTTTTGTTCATTCATGAAGTCTTCACCCAAAGTTATAGCTTCGGTTTATAAAATGACAGTGATGACCAGGCTGCATGTTGAGCTAAAAGAGGGGCTGCGGTCCCTCTCCTGTGAAGAGGCTCCATTTGGGCGTACGTTTCGGGAGGACATTGTATAGACCTGCTGCGTGCTGCGATGGTTCCAAGAACCGAAGCCGTTTCTCAGGGCTCTTTTTTAGTTGGTCTCATTCTGTGGGCTGATGGAACTGTACAGAAAGACCTTTCACGACCCCTAGGGACCCTTTTTACAGTGTCTTTCCTAACTACCCCTTGGTGGCGTGGTGCAGCCACTTTAAGGCTAAATGTAAACATAAAATGTCGGGGAGTGAAGGCCTTTTCTTCCCTGGAAGAGGGAAATGGTTCTGTGGGCATTAGCACCAATCCCAGTACATTTCGCCCACCAACAACGCCGGGAAGGAGAGTCATGAAAACTTACATTGTGATTGCCTATGTAGGCAGTTGGGACTGAGGATGTAAAACAGTGGACAAATTCCTTGTTGATCTACGTACGATGCCTCCAGACTTTAGCTGTTGGAAATAATTTTCTGGTTGAGAAAACAGAAGATGTAAAAGATTTCTCAGGGAACCCTCTGTTTATCAGGCTGCAAATTTCCCAGCCTGGGCCAGAGCTTCTTCGCCAGGTGGTCCACAGAGACCACCTGTACCAGGTCAGCTGTAGGTGCTCTAGAGATGCAGAGTCCAGGGGTCCGTCTTGGATCTTGGAGGGTGGGGCCTGAGAGCCTTCATTTTGGACAAGCTCACCCGGTGATTTTTTTTTTTTTTTTGCTTTTTAATTGAATTTACTGGGGCGACATTTGTTAACAAAATTATATAGGTTTCAGGTGCACAGTTCTATAATATGTCATCTGTATATTGTATTGTGTGTTCAACAACCCGGTCAAGTCTCCTTCTATGGTGATTCTTTATACATTAAAGTTTAAGAATCACTGAAATGTCTCTAACCTCCTCTCACTCTTTAAGGAAAGAAAAAAGGAGAAGACCAATAATATCACAGTTCTTGCTCACCTAGTTCTTAGACAATTTTAGGAAGTTGTTGTTGGCCCTCCATGAACTTTTACATGTATTCTATCAAGGCCTAAACGGATGGGCTGTCCAAAAATGGAATGGGTTAGTGAACTGGCCAATACTGGACTTGTTCGAGAGGTCGGAAAACCACTTATCAAGGGAACTGTAGAAAGGATTCCCAACCCTGAACAAATATATTATCTTTCCTCCAGCTCTAGGATCCTATGATAACGTTATAACAAAATCAGCTCTACTATATCAAGTGTAACATTTTAAAAAGTCTAAAAAGGTAGTCTTATTGGTAGTTTGTAAAAGAAGCAAGAAAACCAGTCTGTACTACCGAAGTTCAGAAGCTAAGGACAGAGCCAACAATGTACTTGAGGGTCCTTAGCTTTCCTGCTGGCTCTGAAACTTACTGGCTAGCGGTGTACTCATGGTGACAAATATATAAAAGGCAAAAGAGTCTGTCATCTTCACAGTGGTCTCTATGTCCCAAGCATTATGGCATCTGTTGGCACTGAAATGACCACTGAACCTTTCCCCCATCAGCTTGGTGCTCATTGGACCACAGGACTGACCATCTAAATGACTGCTGACCATACATACTATAGTTCACATGTGTGGATTGTACACCAGACCTGGACAGCTCTGGACCGCAGACTTGAAATCGGCACTTTAAGAAGATGACCATGCAGAGAGACAGTCCATTTGATGAAAAATTACAATTAAGAGGAGCACTGTGAAGTCACATTTATGGATTGTTTCTTATGGTGCCCTTAACTTCTGAAACAGTTAGTCAAGTTTTGGAGTCTAAAACAAGCGGTTGGGATTGGAAGTAAGCCATTCCTGGCCATCCCAGCACGGTGCTTGGCACATAGAAGTTCAAAAGGGTGTTTGTCATAACATCCATAATTGTCAAAAGGATGAAGGAAGGAGTGAACGAACAAATGAATGAACGAATGAATGAAGAGATGACAAGAGGCATCAAATGTAATTAGGGTTCAATCCTGTAGCCTACTTCTAAGAGTAACAGCATTTTAGGGGACCCAGCCTTTTTGATTCAGAGGTTGCTAAGTATAATTTTGTGAGGGATGAACAAAATGTAAAATTCTGTGCTCCATTAATAATCAAGACAAGAAGAACCCTAAGAAAGGGGGCAAGACAGTGGAGGGGAGGACAGCAGGAGGAATTCATGTTTAAGAACTAATTGAAGATTTATGGTAGTAAACTTTTAAAATCTTAGACATAAATTATCTAAACCACGATAACTGAATTCAGTGCAAATGGTGGTTGTAGGATGACCTGAACTGTTATATAGTATTTTACTGAAACTTCACACTACTAAATTGGTGGAAATTAAGCTGTTTATAACTTAACTGTGGAGGGAAGAGAAATAAATGGGCGGGTAAACATTAATCAGGCCAATGACCCATCTTTGGGTGCACCTGGATAGCTCTACCTGGGATGCGAGCCAAACTCTCCTTGGGGGAAGACATCGACTTTTAGAATATCAGCAATCCCCAAGCCCATCATGGTGAATTACACGGGTCTGAGCATAAGAGGGAAAGTCACCATGACTAGAATAAAAGGATAAGGCGGGGGTACTTGGGCTTCTCAGGACTGCACGGCCTATGATTCTCTGGGTTTTACACTGCTCCCTCCTCAGCCCTCAGAACTCTTAATCCTATTTTCAGTGCCCTGGGTAAACTGGGAAATATTTTCCCCTCCTAGACTGCAGTTACTCACACAATAAACAGGTAATAAACATTTTACTGCCCCGAGCCACCTCCTGCTAGGCAGGCCATCAGAGGAGAAAAGGCTGTGCAGAGAGTAACCTCCCGCAGGAGAAACTGCAGGGGACAAAGGATGGGAGTTACCCCTCCCTGGGCCCCGGGCCGTGCCTAGCAGCTGCTGGGCACATGAGCCAGCCCTGTGGTTTAGACTCCTCCCTGCTTGAGGCTAGTGAGGAAGATTTGATTTCACCAAAAGGTAATTTAGTTGCCATTTCAAAGGTCCATCTAGCTAAATTAAAGATGAGGAAAGAAACTGGAGTTTACAGTCTCCCAGGTTGGGCCCTGGGCTGGGAGCCTGGAATGCAAAGCCGACGGAAGTGGATCTGGGGACAGAATCATTCTGTTGGATTTCTGTTTGAGTCCAGGTTTGTGTTTGATTTTCCATCACATCCTGGCTTCACTGTTATTGTTTATATCTTCCCCGCATATCAAATCAGTTGTTATCATCTGTTGACTACATGAGAGGCACGGTAGACATCCTCTGACATCCTATTTTTCCACTGTCCTCAAGGTTCCCTCAAAAGCCTGCTACCTTCACCTTAGTTTAAAGCTTTTTATGGCTCCAATTGCTTAGGAAATATTTCAGTTTTCTTTCACACTGAAGGTACTTCTCGCAGCTGCAAGGAGACCCTGCACCCTCCCCCACTCTGGGAAATAAGGGAGGAGCTGAGCATAAAACGATAAGCTCTGCTCTACCTCTGACATTTAACTTATTTATGGGAAATAAAAATCTTACATAAATATTTTCCACCCAATAGCATGCCAAATCTGAATGTATTAACCCAAGGCAAATAACTGCATAAACAATTTTCCAATTCATGTAGGTTGAGAAAAATGATTATTTTGTAAATCAACAGCTCTTTGGTATCAATTGCAGTTAATTTATGGTATTTTGCTCTAATTTTATTTTGGAATATTAATTTTTGCTGTAATTTGTTGCAGAAGTATTGTAATTGTCTAGCCAGAACTGTAACATGCTGACATGTGCAAAGAGAGATATTGGAGATCTGATACAGGGCTCTAGGAAACACACACACACCCCTTCTGGTTTTGTTTCTCTATTGAACCTTTGTTTTGGGGAGGGGGCTGGTTAAGAAAGTGACTCTGCAGATTAGATGATAACTGATTAGAAAATACTCTGAAGATGTGCACTGATGGGTAAGTGAAAAATAAGAAAACTGCTGGCCGCTGTAGGCAGAAGTGCAGGGCAGTGGTGGGGTCATTTTGACAGAAGCTCTCAAGTGGAGCCAGTCTTGCCCTGAACTGTCTTTGGACAACTCCTACAAAAACAGGGTGGAAATATGCCCAAAGCAGACACTTGCAAAGCAGAGCACCTAAACCCCCAAACACGAGGCACACACATTGGATGCCAAGGCACGGGCTCCGATCAAAGCCGAGGAGTGGCGATCACAGATGCTCCCAGGATCAGTCAGCTAGGGCACTCACGCAAAACGGGGCGGTCCTGGGGTGGCTAAAAAGGTGCCATGGGAAGGGCAGGAAGGAATCCTTCTGTTTCACTGGCGTTGGACTGTTAGCAGACTCCTGTGTCCTAGCTTGGTTCTAGCATTTACAAAACGACCTGTAGAAAAATGGTGAGGGCCCAGAAGCCAGCGACTGCCCTGACGAAAGGGATAGAAAAAAAGTCCTCTGAAGTGAGATGAAAGGAACTGGGTTGTTTATCCCGGAAGAAAAGCAGGTTAAGGGGAGGCAGTGACTGTATTCAAATACGGGAAGGGTTTTGGAGGAGAGCTGATCAACTCCTCTCCATGTGCGAGAGAGACTGATGAGAAGTGGCAGGCTTCAGTAATAAGTTGGGGAATATTCAGTTGGCTAGAAGGGAGAACTTAGGGGAAGGCAGGATAATCAAAACTGTAGGCAGGCTCACATGGCCTGTGGATGTCACATGTCCAGAATGGAACTTCTGGTTCTTTTTTTCCTACCCCTGACACTACCGAAGTCTTCCCTATTTCAGTCAACAATACCAGCATCTACCCTGCTGGCCAAGTAAAAAGTCCTAGGAATCGTTCACATTTCCTTCCTTTCTCTCCCCACCCCAAATCACATCCTTCAGCAGATTTTGTCAGCACTGCCTCGGGAAGAAAGTCTGAATTTGGTCAGTGTTCACTCTTCACGCCCACCTTCCCAGCCCAAGCCGTCACCACCCGCCTGGACCTGGGCTGGGAGGATCCTTGTCTTCATCAGTCCACTCTCCATAGCGCGACTGCGTTTCCGAGCATAAATCAGGTCACGTTACTGCCGGCTCAACACCGCCCAAAGGCTCCCATTGTGCGGAGAATAAGACTCGTATTCGCTATAGTGGCCCTTCAGGCCCTGCGTCCCCTGGCTCTTGCCCACTACTGAGTTCTCATCTCCTCTACCCCTCTCTCTCTGCCACTCACTCAAGCCACACCGACTTTCTTTGCTGTTTCTGCAGCAGCCAGCTTTGTTCCATCTTAGCACCAGCTGCTCCTTCAGCCTGGAATGCTCTTGCCCTCGCTCTTCATTTGGCTGGCTTCTTTTTGTCATTCTGGTCTCAGCTCAAGTCCTTCTTCAGCCACGAGAAATGTACATCCAGTGAATGGGAACTTCATCTGTCTTGTTCCTGACTGTGTCCTCAAGCCTTGAATGGGCCCCTGACTCACTGGGGTAACACAGTACATATTAGTTGGATAAAGAACAGAACGGCTATGAAGGCAGGTTGCTACTTGCTATCCCAAGAGAGCTGGAGAGGAGAAAAAGAAACTGCTGCGAAGGGACTAGATAATCTTTTGGTCAGAGATGAACAGGGATGTGAACCTTTGGAGAAGGGGGCCTTGCCTACTGTACTGAGGTTCCCGAGCAGAGTTTAACCAGGTGGGGCATCACCTTTACAAGAGTCTGGGAATCGTCGGGGAGTTTCTCTGAGCAAGAGAAAAAGCACAGAGGGCTGACCTTGGGCCTCGGAGGGCAGTCACAGTGGAAGGAGAAAGGAAAGGGATATAAGACTTGCACTGGCACTCAAAAACCATTGAGTTGGATTAACTGTTGGGATGAATCGAGATTTCTGTTTTGTTTCTTCTTCAGAAAGAGTCCTGAGAGGCAGAGCCGCTCTCTGACTCTTCCTGAAAACTACCTGCTAGTTCTACCTCCATAACATTTATAAGGCCCTTGCTGTTTTAAGTTCTCACAGGAAAGGCTGTGAGTCACCCTAAACCGACCTTCACACGGCCTCCTTTGATTCGGAATTGGACTAAGGAGGGAAGGGAAGGACCCCCTGGAGGACATGATCAAAACATTTCTGTAGGCCTTGTATGCACTGGCTAATCATCACACCAGCCAGCGAGTCAAGGCCTTAAGACCAAGGTCAAAGGCTTTTATTTTATTTTTGCCCTTAATTTCCCCAAAGAGCTGAGGGCAATCTTTGACTGGGGGTTCTATAAATGTCCACAATGGCTTGACTCATAGACTTCACCCTAGCCTGCATCCCAGTAGGCTTGGTTGTCCTTTATTTCAAAATCCCAAGGTGTTATCATCAGGTGGTTGATAGAAATGAAAAATAATTGAAATAAACTTAGAAACTTAGCTTTAAAAGCAACTACGACCTCTACCACCCCACTCCCCCCAAAAAACCCTCCGAGTAGTCGCAATTTTAATTGCGTTCTTTAAGGTGTACAGTCCTGATTTTTTACATTTAACATTATTTCTAAAGTGTTTGAGAAAAGGCTAGTCACATCTCCTAAAATTTGGAAGCAAAGATTAATATTTGCTGTCCATTTTAGGAAGTTTTCTTGGACTATATCTGCATTCTAGGGTTTGCCAGCAACACATATGACCAGAGGATAAGATGACAGATGGGAACATGGAATGGATTCTTTATAAATCAATCATTGGGGGAGGGGGAGGGACTGTCCGCTTTGGTGATTTCGTTTTCAGCCACAGCTGGCCAGATTGCTTATTGGGAAATAAAAGTCATGGCAAATTGAGCTTGACAATAACCAGGCCTGACTCCAGAGGTCTCTTCTCTACTCTCTGCAGTGAGAATGAGTGGGTGAGGGGAGGCCAACATGGAAAGACTTTTTCCCTCTGTCACAGATCAGTCTTCGTTGATTTTGTAGGGCACAAGCCATATGTCATGCGTGTTAAGTGCTGATCTCCTTCCACTTGCGGACTCTTGTTCTCGTGCCGCCAGGCCAACCGAGGTGCTACTGTTTCTGGTTTCTGGGCTCTTTAGAAGTCCATGGAAATTGAGAGGCAGGCTGCTCCATGCAGTCCCGCTGTTTAAATTTAAATTAAAGTAAAAAATTCAGTTCTCCAGGTGCACTAGCCACTTACGAAGTGGTCAGAGCCACATGTGGCTTGTTGCTACTGTACTGGGCCATAGATATAGATTGTCTCTCAAATTCCAGAAAGTTCTATCAGACAGCCCGGATCCAGAAAACTCATTTGGTGCCAAGAGGTGCTCGCTTCTTTGTTCACAGGTTCTGGGGTGATGGCTGCCTTTGTGGAGTGGAAGAGAACAGGGTCGGTTAGCACTGGGGGAGTCTCTGGATGCTGTGCGTCCCCCCAGAAAGCAGGTGCCCCAGATCTGTGACTCAGGACATAGCGGTGGGAGCCTCAAACCAAGGACAGACTCCGAACTAACCTCCATTTTCAATGGGAGCATAAACCATGCATGTGTCAATTCTGCTGAACTGCGGAAGGCACGTGGAATGCTTTACCCTGTGTTTCCACCTTTTTCGTTGTTACTCATGAGCGAGCGACCCCTGACAAAACTGCTTTTTATCTCCTGCGTGGCTATGCATGTTCCGCCTGTCTCTGAGGACAAAGAGTTACAAAGGTGCTGATAATTCCCCTGTGCTCATAGGACCCTCGCTGAATTCATAACTTCGATGCTCAACACCTGCTGCCCTGAGCCCAGTCACTATGACCGGTTCCATTAGCTTCTTCCCCCAAATGCATTAGTCGGTGCCCATTGCTTGCGCTGCATATTATAAATTTTCAAGTTCCTAATTTATTTACTACCCTCAAAGACCGTGTACATCATCTTCCAAAACTAAAGTTGCAGAAGAAAACTCAGAAACACTGGAGAACATGGAGCAATATAACCCACCCTTTCTGATTTGGACCAGAATTTATGCCGTACAGCTCTGTTGCGGAACATCTGGTGCGTGAACAATGGAAGAGAAAGACCTTTTACCTAGAAATTGATATAAAATTGGGGAGTTCTATATTGGAAAGGTTGAAGCGTTTACATTTGGAAAACTTTATGGTATTTGAGAGTTCGGTAAACCCCCAAATCCCAATTCTACCGCTAGATTGGATTCGTTAACAGCGTTGATCTTCAAGCATATTCATACGTATGATCTGCACGGCCCACCCAGATGGTTATATTCTCTGCACTAGCCTCATGCCGTCAGGCAGGATTAGCCATTATTATTCTAATTTCATAGGTGGGCAAAAGGAGGCAGAAAGGGGTGGAAGACACATGCCTCCCACAGGGCAGGGAAGTGTGGTCTTACTTCCGGCCACTGCGCACAAGCCAAGTTTATTTCATGGCTGGAGCACACGGGCTCTGGTTTCAATACCAGCTCCTCGGTTCACGGTGACATTGCCTCTTCTTGAAAACTTGAGAAGCTATCTGGCACCCTAATGTCAAGGCGGCTGAACAAAATGAATAGCATAGAACGTTAAGGATGATGAAATCCATTTGCAACATTTTCTCCACGTGCAAGCACCCTATACATGTCATTCGAGTAGATAATACATATGATTATCCATTTGGTCTGAAGGAAGCTGGATCGGCCTGGACAGAGGGGAAGGTGGGGTGTTGGTGGACACTGCACCAGGGAACACGAGCATTGAGATACGTTGGTGGGAAGAGGACGGGAGAGGAAAAATGGTGAGACTTGAGAATTAAGGCTAGATCTATATGCCGAACCCGTAAATCAAGATTGGTCCAATCAGTTTTAAAATATCAGGCAAAACTTTTTTTGGAACAATTTAGCTGGTTTTTTGGCCATCTTGGGATAGTGAAACTTATAGGTCACGTGAGCACAGAGTCTTAAAGTGTTCAGTCACGTGTTCACATGGAAAGGATGTCCTTGGGTGGCTCTCCCCAGGGTCACAGGATTCCCGGGCAGAGAAGCACACGCACCAAGTATGCCTAGTACCTCTCTCGGTTGGCCTGCAATGAATGAACGGTGAGACCTTGGCCAGGGCCTCCTGGAGGCTGCGTTCCTTACAGCGGAGCTGGTGGCCGGGGCCCATGGTGTGTGTGCCTGGAACGTGCATCTGTGGGTGAGGCTTCACTTTAAACAGGGGGTCTCTGCTGTCAACCCTGCAGCTCTGGGCTGCTGGGATATGTTTGGGGCTCAATTTGGGAATGCCCTCCGCCTTTCAGATGGGGATTTGCAACATCCATTGTAGGGCCTTTACACTTTTATTTGCTGCTCTTTCCTCTGCTCCAAATTTGGCTTTAGGCTGCCTATTTTCAGCGCCTGGGAACCTTAAGAAGGGAGTAATGCATAAAACCTCCAGCTAATTCGAATCCTTCCCTGGGGCTTGGCATTTAGCTGCAGCTCCATCAGGCATTTCGAATGGGAAAAAAAAAAAAAAAGACACATGCAGCCTCTCTAAGTAGAGGGGCCTTGAAGAAAATGTGGCCCTTCTTAGCCGGTTTTGTGCTGTGCCTAGCTGGAGCACCGGACAATAAAAATGGATACATGTTGCCTGTCATTCCTATGTAAATGTCACCTGGAGGATACAGTCCTCACTAGGCAGATGGCTAATTTCTCTGCTCTAACCTCATTTCTCCAGTGTTCCTGTGCTCGTGTGATGTCCTGCCCCTGGAGTCAGGCCCTAATTGCTGTCAAATGTTCAGAGATAAAAGTGGCGTCTACACATCATTCACGCGAAGGCTGTTACTGGCTGTGAACTGCAGTCGTGGCGGCGAGAGCCGCGGTTGCAACAGAAACTGCGTGGCGGGCAGTACCTGCCAGCGCCTGGCTGCTCCCAGCCAGCTTTTCTGCTTCCGAGTGTCGAGCGGAACACTTCTCTTTGTTACTGCTCGCAGCCCCCGGACGCCAGCGTGCGGGGTGCCTGGTGCCCTTCTGCTGGGATCAATAGCCGCTTCTTTAACCGTGCCTCTCGAGTTCAGGCTGTCTCTTGGCATCACCCTGATAGGCGAATTTGGGCGGAGCCAAGAGAGGGCCCGTTTGTCCCGTCACAAATTCGAAGGGGTGGTTCACGTGTGGCCCCTCAGGAGTCCTGCTGCCACCGAGCAGACAGGTAATTCTAACAGCCGGACCCCGCCAGTCAGCGACTGGCCGTCGGATTGGATGCACATTCATCTTCAAATTATGTTGTGTGACAGCCCGGGTTGCTGAACACCATTTTAACATGCAGATTGACTCCTCGGAGGCTTTTCATTATGCATTTAGCGCTCTGTTTTCAGACTAAGCAGCATGTCAGGGAGGCCCCTATCCTTTTTCCACCTGGGTGGAGGAAACAGCTTGCTGGCTGTGGGGGAGCCACGGAGATTCAAATGCATATGTTTACTTTCCTGAGCATCCGCACACAGCAGCTTTCTCTGATGCGAGGGAAGAAGAAAAGACCTTTGGTTCTGAAATGCAGGGGAGAGGGCTGTGTGAAACAAGTGAGCCTTTGTAGGAGAGGGGAGTCCGCCAGGCCAGCCTGATGCTGCCCGCCTGCCTAGAGCCCGCCTGGGCGCGTCCACACAAGCGCGGCTCTTATCGGCACACAGACCGTCCCTTTCTCTCTCACACACAGCCTGAAGTATTTTAGGGAGAACACTTCCAACTTCCTGTTTCTAAAACTGTCTTGCATCTCCAAACAGCATTCCAGGTGGTCCTGGAGAGGGACAGGCCAGGCCAGGCCAGCTCTGAGTGAGTAGCGCACAGCGTGGTGAGGTGGCTCTGGGGCTGCCTTGGGGGCTCTGGGCCCCTCCGTCCCCCTTCCCACTTCTCTTCCCAGTCGATGGACTTCCACTTGCTAGGGGTGTTTCTCTATGGCCTTGAGCCACCATGACACGAACACTGATATTTTCCCGTGTGAGTGTGCGTGCGAGACGCTCCTTTCTCAAGCGTCTCTTTCCCTTCCTTAAAAGCAACTGAATTTGCGTTGCATTTTAAAATGTCCACCTCTTCCCATTTAGTCCCCAGATGTAGTATTGTCTCTATTCTTCGGAAAGACCAACAAACAAGGGTGCCCAGTTCCTGGACCTTCCTCAGCCTATGTCTCAGCTAAGGCAGCAGCTCCTTCTCTTGCCTCGGGTCACGGGGGCTTCTCAATTTGGGAACTGGGGGGAGGGCTCTCTTGCTTCATTTCTTGGCTGCCACCAAAGAAAAACCCTAGACAGGGTCAGAAGGCCAGTTTGGACACAAAAGCTGATGAGACCGGGGCTCGCACCTGGATTTCTAACCGACAGCCGCCCTGCCACATGCCTCCTGGGTGCCCACTGTCTCAACGGCATCCTGACCCCAGCTCCGGGGTTCTCCCAGGCACTGCTGGGTCCTGCTATCAGGAGCATGCATGGAGTTTTGCTATTTACATGCTGAAAATATTAAACGGCAGAGTTCATTTTAGTAGGGCCCTGGGCAGAAAATAAAACCGACAGCAGAGCTGTATTCCTGATTCCCCTGTGAATGCGGCGGGAGGAATAAAACGGTAAGCGGTGCTTGCCCTGGGATCAGAGTATCCCTGATGAGTGAGTTGGGCAGTGAATGCAGCGTTTTATTTTTGTGTGGAATATGGCGATCCCCACTGACAAGAACAGGTTGCATGTGGCTGCTGGGCTGTGGCTCGGCTGGTGTCACACTGTGGAGTATTGTTTAGAAAAATTTCACCCAGCGAGAGCAATATGGCTGCCTAGCGCCTGAGGCCATGCATGGGGAGATCTGCCCCCTCGTTCACATAGCTCCTGCCTTTTTTTTTTTTTTTTTTGCTGTGATAAAACAAATGGATTTCCTGAATTAAATGTTACTGAGGGTTTTTGGTCCTACAATGACTTTGTGTTTTAAGGAAGGTCCTTGATTGACAGATGAGCAGGAGGTAGCCTGTGATTTGCAAGCTTCTCATACGTAAGAAAAAAGGGACAATTCCAACTCCAGTCCTACCACGTGGACCGGGGGAAGTCAGTAAATCTTGAGTTTTAAGTTCATGGTGGTAACATAGGCTGCGCTGTGTCCCCCACCAATTCCTATGTTAGAGTCCTAACCCCAGTACCACAGGGTCTTTAAGAGGTAATTAAGGTTAAATGAGCTCATTAGGTGCGCCCTAATCCAATCCAACTGGTGTCTTTGTGAAAAGAGGATATTAGGACACAGACACACATGATGGGAAGATTTGTGAAGACACTGGAGGAAGCTGGACATCTACAAGCCAAGGAGAGAGGTTCTCAGAAGAAACTAACCCTGCCAACACCTTGATCTTGGACTTCTAGCCTCCAGAACTGGGAAGGGATAAACCCCTGTCGGTTAAGCCCCCAAGTCTGCGGTACACTGTTACGGGAACCCCAGCAAAGGAATGCAGGGTGCTGAGTCCTAACGTGCTTCAAGAATGTGAGGGGTAGTGGAAGGGGTGGGGGAGGGAAGTTTCACAGCGTTTGGGGGATTTTAGACATCATTTTAGCTGATGTGACTTAAGAAGGGTGGATTCCGTAAATCTCAGCCCAGATGCTAGACTAGGTGGAAATTGGGTTGTTCTCCCTTGGCAAAGTACCTGTGAAAGTGCAGTAGCTCTTCGCTTCCTGTTCTTAAGGCAGAACTGACATCTTGAACTGAGAAAATGCTGTGAAGGACCTATCTGGCCCTTCAAATAAATCTAGATTTCTGTGTGAGCCAATCAATCGGTTCTCCGAGGTGTCAGCTGGTAACAGACGTATCTGTCAATACAACAGCACTGCCGTCGCGGGGCAGGCTGTGTTCACAGCAGGAAGCGCAGCTCAGCAGTTACTTATATTTGGAAAATGGATAACCCGGGATTATGTGTTTCAGGAGGCGAGGTTAAAGTAGGGTCAAGGGCCAGGTTAATGCTAGTACCGTGTCCACTGGAGAGAGCATGACATATTGATTTCAGGGAAATCGTATGCGTTTCTAGCCTTGCTTCCCAACCTGCGTCTCATCTGTCCAGAGTCTGAAGACCCTCTGCCTTTCGGAGGCCCCCCTGCCAACCGCTGCTGTAGGAAATGCTGAATCATGGGAGCATAGCTGGAGGAAAAATAAACATTTCGTACACGGCAGAAACACGTACAACTCAATCGGGTTTGGCTGCCGAGACTTTTAGCTTGGTTTTCTCTCACCAGTTGCAAGCGGCCCTCAGCTGAGTGACCCTCCCCAGTCTGGACCCTGACTTGGTCTGGTTTCCCGCAGGGAATCTCGTGGTACTCACTCATGCTCAGCCGAACAGACATAAATGTTCATCGAATTCTGTGTCCCTTAATGTAATACAAGTCCCCTCTTGGAGCAGGGAAATCTACAGCTTGGGAGGAATACTGGTTAGAGATCGTTGTACGCAGTCGGCTCCCCATATCCACGGGTTCCATATCTGCGGGTTCAACCCATATCCACAGATTCAACCAACCACACAGCAAAAATATTCAGAAAAAAAGTTACATTGTTACTGACATGTACCACGTAGTTAGGCCTACAAAGGTTGTCTCTGTATTAAACATGCTTACACAATTTTTTCTTGTCATTATCCCCTAAATGACAGAGTATAATAGCTATTTACATAGTATTTACATTGTATTAGGTATTATAAGTAATCTAGGGATGATTTAAAGTAGAGAGAAGGATATGTGTAGGGTATATGGAAGTACTGTGCCATTTTATATAAGGGGTTGGGCGTCTGTGGATTCCAGTAGGGGAGGTCCTAGAATAAGTCTCCCACAGAGACTGAGGGACGACTGTTATCTTTGTGGGATATATTGTTTTTGGTTGAAGTCACTGAGCGTTGTCTTTTCATATCATGGGACACTAGAACCAAGGAGGAAGTATCCCTTCCTAAACTGTTATTTTTGTTCTATCACACCTCTTCTTTCTTTCAAAATGCCATTTTCCAAGTCAGTAAGCTTATATAAATCCCAAGTCACACTACTTTTCTAAACTATTTTCAAGTCCCTTTTCTGGGATTTAATATCTCCTACGACAACCAAAACTGGACACAGAACAGCACTAATGTTTTATATGTTATCTTAAATTTTCTATATTATTTTTCTTTTAACCACCCCAAGCATCCTATTGGCTTTTTAAATTGCTGCCACCTACCAGACAGATATTTTTCCCAAGTTATCAGCCATGACTCTTAAATTATTTCACTATGAGTTCAGAGCCTATCAGAGATTATGAGAAGTTTAGATTATTTTTCCCAAAGTGCATTATTTTGCACTTAACCAAATTAAATTTCATCTGCTTTCACACTACCCAATCCCCTAGTTTGCTTAGCTTTGCCTGAAGTGTCTCATAGCAATCCTTAATTTTTTATTAACTGTGCCACTTCAGAGCTTCTTATTTAACTCACTGCATTTAGAGCTTTTGCCCTCTGCCCTCTTCATGCTCTGGGAAGCCAGTGGGTTTCGGGGGGTGTGGAACGAAGCACCCTTCGCGCCCTTCGGTAGGACGCTGTGCTAAGTGATACGTAAAAGGTTCCAGGACTTCGGTGACAATGCCCTGAAGGTGAGGCACCCGGGTCAGATTCAGCTTCAAGAATCACCTTCATTCCTGCGTTCAGAACAAATGATCCTAAAATGTTTCCCACTTCATTTGGATATCACATTAGAAACTCAGATAGGAAGCCTAGCAGATTGCTCATTTCCTGCGGAGCCACCCTCTCTGGGCTTCCTGTGTGGCTGGTGGTGACGGCAGGTGGCCTGCCCAACTCCCGCGCTCCCTCCCTCCGTCTTCCTCAGGGTGGTTTTCCTTTCCAACAGAAACCAGATCTGTGAGGTCACTAGAGGTTTTTCCTGGTTTCTCTTCTCAGATTCCAAGAGAAAGATAAGTGTGTTGCATCTTGTCCCCTGTTCTTTGCTCTCAGCCATCTCCAATCCGTTTGCCTATGTGACAAGAAATGGATATTGGGTCTCACAGGAAAAACTCCAGTCAGTTTTGAAAGTACCGTTAAGAATGTGGCTGACACTACCAGCTACCTGCGAAATATTATTTTTTCCCCCCATTTTTAACTGGGCCCATTGCTATCCAGGTCAGAGACGGTAATCCCCAACTTCTCCTATGGACTGGGGGGCTGAGAAACTGGGTTTTGGCCTGTGAGATACAAGTGAAAGTTTGCATATGTCTTCCTGGAAATTTCCTTCAAAGAAGGCATGCCTTCTTCTTACGTTCCTGGAAAAGGACTTCTGCTTAGAACTCATGTGATGGCTGGGTTTCTAGAAGCCATTAGAGACCACGTGGGTTGAAACCTGGGGATGGCAGAGCAGAGAGGTGGAAGAAACCTAAGTTCTTGATTACTCTGTGGAGCTGCCGTACTAATTCTGGGCCTCCTACTCCTGCACCTCGTTTATGAGAAAAATAAACTGTGCTGTTTAAGCCGCTGTTGTGGGGGTGGGGAGGAGTGGGTGAGGATGGGGTGGGGGTGGAACCTCTGTCCTTTCATCTCTATCTAATTTTAACAGATACAGAGAGACATGGCTTAGGTTTATTTCACATAATTGGGACCTTCTCATGGCAGAGAGTGGCCTTCAAGATCATCAAGTACAGCCCTTTTAAATACAGCCCGATTTATCTCATTTTTTGAACATCTACTATGCAAAAATCAGTAGATTAAATGCATTAGGGGAGACAAAATGCTGTGTAATATTATATTTCCCTAAAGGAGCTTTAATCACCCAGGAGGAAACAATATAAGGTGGGCAGTGTTAAACATCATAAAAGAGGAACTCGCAGTGTGCTGCAGAAGCATCGGGAGATTGTAGAGAAACCCCCGACAGAAACCCCCTTCCCACTAAGCAATAGCTTCCCCTAGACCAGGGCTGTCCAACCTCTGGGTGTCTTTTGGGCCACACTGGAAGAAGAGGGATTGTCTTGGGTCACACATTAAATACATTGTGACATGTAATCACAGAAAAATCTCATAACGTTTTAAGAAAATTTATGATTTTGTGTTGGGCTGCATTCATAGCCATCCTGGGCTGCATGCGGCCCACTGGCCACAGGTTGGGCATCCCTGTGAGACCCTGGTACCCACTCTTCTACCTTCCATCTCATGAACCTGCCCAGTTGAGCTACCTCTTATAAGTGGAATGGTGCCACATTTGTTCTTTTGTGTCTGGCTTATGTCATGTAGCACAGTGTCTTCATGGTTCACCATGTTATAGCACGTATAAGAACTTCACTCTTTTTAAAGGCTGAATGAATACTACTCCATTGTATGAATATTACTCCATTGTATGAATATACCGCATTTTGATTACCTGCTCACCTGTAGGTGGACAACTGGGTTGCTATCATCTTTTGGTTACTGTGAATAATGCTGTACCTGAGGGATCCTACATTTAAAACCTCCTTAACCAGCAACATGGAAAAACTAAAAAATTTTATAGCGTCCCTTCTTTTTTGTTGTGAGAGCTTTGCAAAGGAAGTTCTATAATTTAAAAAGAATTTTTTAAATGACAAACAGAATTTTTACATAGGAAACTAAGCTGATGTCATGACATTAAATCGAGAGCTTACAGAAAATTTAGATAGAAATTTTAAGTATTTTTTGAACTTGTAATAGGTACTGAATTTCAAAACTTTTATGATAATAGGATCTTATCTTTATAAAAATCTTTAAAGTCTATAAAGTACATTTTCATCCATTTCGCCCTTGAAGAAAACAAGGTGCCCTTTATCTAAACAGACTATCATTGACATAAAGTTATAAATAAATTTCCTCTGAAATACAATTTAAAACTTTCATAATATATGTAAGTATTCCCTTCAGTGCACTTATTTATCTTCTAACATTCTTAATTTCAAGAGGAGAGTGAAGGCAGATTTATTCATAATACAGGGACATGCCCCTCCTAAAAGTTAACCATTGAGTTGTTTGGCTACAAGGTACATTATTCCAATACCAATATTATTCCAGAACCCCAAGCCTGTCTTCCAGCATTTCTAGTCCATTGTGTTCCACCCACATGTTCTGTATCGTTTCCTCAACTACATAAGCTATTGTTAACAGTCAGCTCCAGGCACTGTTACAGGAGAAGGCGTTCCTTCCCAGAGCCGAGTTGGAGACGGTGGGAGCATCGGTAACAGAGGCACGATCTGTAGGGAGTATGGACGTGTTAGAATCTCTGACCTCAGAGCTTCTCCATATTTGGGTCAATGCCTGTTGTAGACTAGAGAAACATAAATGCAGACAAAGTAGTGCTACCTACTTTAAAAAGTAGTAGTTTTAGCTACTTTGAGCACATCAATTCGATTCAGTCGTTTATTGAGCACTTGCTAACCGCAGGCACAGTGCCAGGTGCCAAGCATGCAGTTCTGCTCGCGGAAATATTAAGAGTGAAAACACAGGTACTGTCCCATACAACGGGAGGAGACTCAGGTTCACCGTCTATTAAATCTGAGACCTGAGAGGTCATCAGCTCCAACTCCTCCCATAAAAATGAGCTAACAATAAATATCCTGTACAAAGAGCATATTTAAAACAGTGTAGATGACTTTGGAATTGAGAATTAAGCTGATGTCTTAGCACCAATTCAGGTTTAAAATTTTTAAGACAGAAATTTTGTTTGAGGTTGATTTATTTATGTTTCTCATAAATTAGTGGGCTCTGAATTACAAACATTCCACGATAATACTACCTCACAACTACACAGAGGTGAAGTGAATGAACCAAGATCACACAGTTTTTCTGTTCTAGTCTACGTTTTGAGATACACAGCATTAAAAAGGTCACATAGTTTTTACAGGCTACCCAGATAGCAATAAGACTAAGGCAATGTACTCAGTGCCAGACTACCCGGAAAGTCCTCTTTCTGTTTGTTACATAGTGTCTAGAAGCTATTAACATTACTAACTTTATATTAAATGGTAAAATTGCAGCTCTGGAAAAACTGGTTTTCTTTAAGACAACTAATAAAGATGGGTGGGTATTACCTCAATGGGAGAATCCATTCCTGCTTATCTAAGGAAAGGGTATGTATTTGTCCACCTAAGAGCTATCTGTTATGCTGTGTGCTCTTGAACCACCCCTTCCTCCAGCCCCTCTGGCCTAAACGTTAGAGTTACAGGTTCATGGGAAAGACATCAACCCAATGTGTTTGCGCTGGAGACATGAACATGAAGAGGCAGAGCAACTGTTGGAACCCCTAGAAAGAACATTTTTTCATGTTAGTTGGGCTGTCCTCCCTTTTGGCACCAGCACCCCAGTGTCCTCGTGAGGAGCTATCTCCACGGACTCCGTGGAACTGTCAGGCACTTTGTTAGAAGTGCCCAGTGCTCTTCTGACAAAGCTGTGCTCATGAGATCACTGGCCAAGTGGACACTGTCCCCTGGTCTTTGCGTCTCAGGCAGATGGATGCAAGAGCGGAAAATACTTGGAGTTGACTCACTCTACTGGTGGCAGCATCCTAAAAGCCTAAACGCCACTTCCTGCTAACAAAGCCCCAGAATTGTCCTTATCATCATGTGTTCTGGAATCTGTGGGCTACTTTCCAATAATAACTTTTTTTTGCTGCTTAGGTTTACCTGACTTGATTTTTACCTCTTTCTACCAAAGAACCCATGCTGTGTCCAGAAATGCAGCTCTTCAGTCCCAAAGAGTGTTATATACATCCTTCTATCAATTGTTCCTGTGTTGTTAGAAAGCACCTACAGGTGGATGTTTAGATGTTCCACGTCTAGCGTCTATTGGTGGGGCACAGTTCTAGAAGAATATTACTATAGCTGTGCACTAAGAATACACCTCTTTCCTAACTGGAAAGAAAAAGATGAAACAAATAGCACTGCACATGTTGGCCCCTCCCATTTTAACACTAGCTAGAACTCCTTGTCCTGAGGTACTCACGTACTCAGAGACAGTCCTACACGGGTAACTGGTGTTCATGCCTATGACTCCCTGACCCTGTTATGATCCCATTATCAGAGAAAGATTACACTGCATTTACTTCGCTTTAATGTAATGTATTTTTTGCGGAAAATTTATAACATTCATGTTCAGTATTCTATTTCCTCTGGCAAGATTAAGTGGAATACCCTATTTCCTTAGAATGCCAGGTAACAGGCAAAGTCATCACATACCCTTGGCCAAAGAATGATGCTCAAGCTGGGCCCTCCTCCCCTCTGACCAGCAGTGCAGCAGCAGGAGGGACACATGTGGAAGGGTGAGGAGGGAGACCAGTCACCAAGTTGGCGGGTTACATCAGGAGAATCAACCCAGGCCGCCCATGGAGTGGCCGGTGTCCACACATACAAGCTGACTGTCCCTGAAGGCCTGGAAGCCTTACTCACCTCACCCTGTTCCTGGCCCTCAGTGTATGTCTACTCACGAGTCACATTTTCCAGTAAGGATGGCAACTAAATTAGAATTTGGTCGACCAGATCATGCTTACTTCTAACCACTTCTACTTCCATGTGAGCAGTTCCCAAGCTCTACAATGGGAATCCCTATGACCTAGTGAGATGGTCCCCAGATCTGAGCTTCCACTTGGTCTGCAAAGCTGTTTTCCAGTTCTCAAACTGACTTCCCATTGGAAAAATGCTAGCCTGTCTGCTCCTGGTTCTGTGGTTAAAATGGAGCTTAAGGGGGCAGCTCTGTATCACGTGCCAGAGGAGGGAGCGCATTTGTACACGACTCTTGTGACTGGCATGGCCAACAGTCTACTCCTCTGTGGAGCTGGCTGGGATTATTCCTGTCTTCGGGTTGCTTAATAGGCTGGGGTCAGGTGCCAAGAGGTTGCCTGCCCTGAAGGCTTCTTTTCTGAAAGAAGGTAAGAGTTGGTGGCAATGACACCTAGAAACTCCCAAATAGCTGAAGATGTCGAGGAAAGACATCATTCTGCCTTACCGGTATAGTGATTTATTGTAGAAAGTGACTGAGACTAGCATTATATTGCTCCTTCCCCAGGGCTCAGAAGGGCAGACACACAGAGTCAGGTGAGAAGGTAGTGCTGAAGCGATGGGAGATTTGCATCATACCTGTCAGGTATGTCAATAATCCCTCCTGAAATTCAGGGAAGCCAGAAACACTGTCTAACTTGAAATTTCATTAATGGTGGTAACAAAAAAAGACTAACCCCACAACAGCCCTAACGTAATGCTGAATTTCAGACATTTTATGGTAGAGAAAAACAAACAAGTAAATTCAGATGCCCCTTAAAATGTAGACTTTTGGTTATTATATTTTTTTAAACAAATGTGTAAGGATGTCAACGAAACTAGAATTCAGTTGAATGGGTCATGCTTTATGTGTCATACATATTATACATAGAATGTTTTTGCATGCATTTTAGTGAGTGTTGAGGGTGAAATTAGAATGGTCTAAAAATTGGAGACAATTTCCTGTTAAATTGTCAAAGCTTTTCTGTTATGGGAGCTTCTGGGGGGATGTTTAAGACACTACAGTTCTTCTGTTCTCTTTTACAAGAAATCAAAAAAGTGGAAGAAATATTCAAAGTCACATTTTCCAGAAAGGAATGAACACCCTTCTTTTCTCCATAACACAGACACACATTCCCGGCATCAGGTTGACCAAACCTCCCTGCCACAGAGATGCGGTGTCTGGAAAGCTGCGAGCCAGAAATGAGTTTCTGGGTTTTGTTTTTTTTTAAGGTGACCCCCTTGAATGAGTTTTCGAGTTGACCCCACGTAAAATGTGCTGTGGTGTTGACGTAGGGATATCAAACCATTCTGGTGGATCCTATTCTTCCTCTAGAAGGCTCTTGCGCATGTAGAAGAGAATAGAAATGCATCCGCGAATAAAATCCTTTCTCCGGTCTCTCAGAGGTAGACACACACTTCACACAGCCGGCCCCCACCTGCACGGTCAGGATAGCGCATCTTTTCACCGCAGCAGTAGCACGGTGCTGGCACTTGGGTAGGGTAAGTTGTAGCAGCCTGTGGAAACCTCGTCTCTGAGGTTAAACATTTGTTTCTCTCCGACAGGCAATTGGAGGTGAGAGTTCATCAGACGTGGAAATGAAGGGGCTTTCATTTTTATTCTAGAATGCTTTTTCTGTCACTTTTTATAAACAAAGGAGAAGCTCCGTCTCTGACATTGAACCAGATTCGTTACGCATTATAATCCTTGGCTTACAGACATGATGGACTATTATAAGGCTTTAGGAACTGCTGATATCTGCTAGGGCTTTAGAGAGAGAGAAACTTTGAAATAAGAAGATATTTTACGCTTCATGGGTCTGACAAGGGTGTGTGGGGCCAATTTACAGCAGGGGCTTAATATATTTTTGATGAAAATTGCTGCAATGTGGCACACCGATTAAAGAGAAAACAGCTACTTTGTAATGACAGCAGTGGATTCTGAAATGAAGCCCAGCTGGTACGAAGATCCTACATGGATTTTCAGAGACGCGACCCTCTTCCCAGGCTTCTCATCTCCAGTCCGAGTCCCTCAGGCTGAGTGTCCTGTCAGAGTTTCCTGTGGGTGTGAACTCCGTGGCTCAACTGCTAAAAGAACTGGCCCATTACGATGGCAGATTTAGTTCTGTGAATGTGTTAAACAACAAAGCAACCAACATGGATTTGGACGGGCTATGGTTTACCTCATCCTTCCAGAAACTATAGGAAACACCTAACAATAGGTCCTGAGCCATAAGCAGAGGCTAGTTCTATCCTTCTCGCTGGCAATTATAAAGAGGTTACAATAACATATGCTTTCAGTGGCCAGAAATCAAAAGGGAAAGGACATTCACCAGAGCCAAGCACCGTGCCTGGGACACGGCAAGAATGAATGAATGAATGAACGAATGAATGGTGATTAGCACAAAGACTCAGCCGTTTGGCTTTCCAGGTCTTATTTTACCCCTGAGCACTGGACTTGGACCTAGAGGGCCTTCGGGAGATTATTTAAATTCCCTGAAACTCAATGTCCTCATCTGGAAAATGGAGCTGAGGGCTCTCAGGGTTGCTGTGATGCCCGGATGTGCCTGGCCCAGGGCAGGTGCTCCAGGAGAGGCTGCCTAGTGAAACCGTAGCTCTCAATCTGTTCTTATCATCGAAGGAAATAATATCCACGCGGTGTGAAAAGTCACAGCTCTACAGTTTACTTTAAGTGAAGTCAGCGTTATTTGAAAGTCATAAAAAACATGGTAGAGACCTGCGCCTACACATGCTGATACCTAACTAACATCCAGTTAATGTCCCGGCCATCTGAGTGACGGGCCTGTCAGTGGGTTCACACTGTGGGACGTGGCGGAGGGCACCCGGCTTGGGGTCAGCGGAGCAGGAGAGAGGCTGTGGTTAGGACCACTTATAAGTTAACGAGATCATCTGGCATTGAAGAGATAAATCTAGAATGTGACCCTGGACAACTGACCCAAGGCGTGTGATAAAAAGGAGGCGAAGGGACATGCCGCTTCAGATTGACAGAGGCTGAACTGAAACACCACGTCCTTGGTGGAGGGGGGCATTCTCCCATTCTCAGCAATGAGGGCATCACTGGTTGGCCAGTGACCACACAGAGGGGAAGAGAGCAAATTCAGGTGTAGCTGGAATTAGCTTTAAAAATACTTCAGTCAAAGGAAAAAAAAATAAATGAAATAAATGTGCTCCACCCCTAAAAAGAGACTTGAAGAATGCCCAAATGCAACAGGTGGGCTTTCTTTGGATTGTGACCAACCCTAAAACCAAAAATAAAAGATGTTTTTGAGACCATGTTAATACAGACCAGGCAATTACTAAGAATTTTAAGTAGTAATGACATTGTGGTTCCATAAAAAAAAAAATCCATATTTTAGAATTGAATACAATGTAGGGATAAGTGACCTGAGGTCTAGAAACTTGCTTTAAAATATTTCAGGGGGAAAAAAAAGAGAAAGCAAGGAGGGGTTGATAAGAAAGTGTGTCAATATCTTGATAATTGAGTTTGGGTAGCATGTCTATGGGAGTTCATTGTAGTAGTCCCTCAGCAAGACTTGTTCTGTTTAAAATTTTTCATAATAAAATAAGGAAAAAACCCATTTACTTTTTCTGAGACTTGGAGCCAGGTATTGAAAATGAGCAGTAAGCATTAGGTCGAGTCACGAGAAATTGCCGTTTTTGTAGCTCGGAAACAATGGAGTATCAGCAACTTTATTTGGTTCAATCCAACCCAACCCTGAGACCTTCCAAGTGTCTTTCATCTCTGACATTCTATATATTATCCTAGACAGAGCTAAACTCTGCACGCAGCTCACCATCCGAAGTCGTTGGACGGGGCTCTAAAGGGATCACATACAAAGAGAGAGCTCCGTTGACTAGACACCTGCAGGAACTGCCCCTCCTCCACCTGCACTGCTGTTATCAGTACTGAAAGGCCGTGGGCCCATCCAGACCTGGGATGAGGCTTTAGATAGAATGTGGCTCCGTTCTGCCACATGGGAAGTACTTCCCCGTCTCCAAAGCCCCTTCACCTGCTTTTCAAATGGGGACATTGCCAGTGCTACTTTTCTCACAAACCAGTTCAAGCTCTAATGGATTTTTATAAGGGGTTGGTTCTAAAATTTTCTTTGGAACCTCTCTGACACACAGGGTGTGAAACATAAGGAGAAAACCTAAACTTTCCCTGCACCCTGCAGCCCACATCTTACTTATTGCACAGTGCCGAGGAAAGGTCAAATCAGCACAAAGGCCAGAGCTTTACCTGCCTTGGCTTTTTATGGTCAAGCCCACCAGTCACCGGTCCCGTTGCGCTTTCGTGATGCTATTTACCCAGGAATCTCCTTTGTACAAGCATCACGTGGCTCCAAGTCCACGAGGTAAGACAGACGGGGCCGATCCCACGAAAACACTGCCCCCTCCAGGGGCAGACAGCACTGGCTCGCAGAGGCTGCCGTTCCGCCAATTTCGAAATTTAGCCCCAGGCCTCACCTCCAAGATTAAAGAAAATAACAAGAACAACTTTTGGTATTATACCTTAAAATGGGGAAAGTTATCCCATTTAACAAGGATGTGCACGCATTTCCTTTGAAATATTCCCTGTCCTCTTCCAGGCCCATTTGTGACCTTCACCCTTCCAATTTTATAATTTTAAATATCTAATAAGTTTATCTCTTAATCTGAACTGGCCAGTTAAAAGCAGCTGAATCTCTTGGTTCATAATTAATCAGTTTAGGAAGTTAAAGTGGCTTAAACTTACAGGCAAGGTTTTGGGTTTTTTTCTTGAGCTTTCTTTTCTGGTTAATAAAGCCATTCCAGCCCCGCCCAGCCTTACTGCAACTCTTTCTCCCCTAGGTTCAAAGATTGGTTGAGAACATTCGAAAGCACGACCTTCCTTGTTTGTAGGTGAGTAGGGCCATTTCTGTGGGAGAGGTAGTACATGTTACTAAATGACCAACTTCTCCTAAAGCAAATTGCTTCCATCAGTTATAACCATTTCTACTTGTTTGGGATCAAGAGTCCTTCAACTGATTCTGGCAAGGCAAAACTTCTTGACACTATACATCAACCCAACACTACAAATTATCTAATAATAAAGGTATCTATTCTGCTTTCAAGGCTGAAGCAACTGAACTCAGAAAATAACTAGACAAATGTTCATAGGTAACGGGTGTGTGTGTGTATGTGTGTGTGTGTTTGTGTGTGTGTGTGTTAAGGAAAAATAGATGGTTAATTTAAGCCCTGGGCAGTGGGAAGGGACCTCAAAAATCCAGGAAGTCATTTAACTAAACTCTTTCTGTCCTCATAAGACAGTATATTATCAGGTTCTAGAAACAAAACATAAACTAGAAGCAGGAATGAGGCGGGCAGGGGCAGGGAAGGAAGACAGGAAGGGGCTTGAGTCTCATCGTTTCCTCCAGGTTAAAGTGATCGCGTCTTGTGTTCCACAGAAACCAAAGACTGGACCTCTGAGTCAAGCGGTTCCTGCTCCATCCCGTGAGGACAAGGCGCAGAGCTACAGGCAATTTTAATTGTGGGACATCAGAATTCTTTTCCAGAGGCAGGGCCCCTGCTAAGCCCTGTGGCTCATATTTAAACAGAAGCAAATGCCCTTTAATATTTACCCTCTCAGGTTTCAGGGGAAGTCAGGGAAATAGGAGAAAAAAGGGAATATGAGACCAAATATTTACAGTATCAAGAAAATAATATAAATCTTTGTATAAAACAACTGCACTGTAAAAGACCGTATTTATTTTTTCAATCATACTAAAGAATAGATAGTTTATTATTATAATATTAAATCTATGACAAACACTGTTTTCATGGAGAAAAGAGTAACTAGGCTAGTCTTCTTCCAGGCCTTAACAGCTCTCGCTTTTGAAAAAAGAAATGTTACATGTACCACCCAAAGTAAATATCCTGAAAGGTTTCCTGGTGAAGGTTGATGAGTGCAATGCTTTAGAAGTAGTAAGAACTGGAAGGGGGCCATTTCCGTGTCTAGATTCACTTAATGATTACCTGCCCTATCTTCCCAGAGAAGGCAGAGTCGCTCGTGCAGAAGCCTACGTGTGTGGTCTTGGCCAAAGCACATTCACAAAGATTTTGCCTTCCCAGGATATATAAACTCTGTGTATGCGGCTGTCATGAGGATCTGTGTACTTAGTATTTGATTCGATGATGAGAATGAGTAAAGAGGGAAAGGGGAACAAAATGCTGTTAGAAAAGTTCTATGGGTCAGAGAGAAATTTTATTTTATTTTAATTTTTATTTTTTCAGCGAGAAATTTTAAAAAGGGAAGAAGCGAACGAGCCCGGCCCATCTTGAGTCACCCGTTGGACACTGGCAAGGGAGAAGGGCTTCTTCCCTGGCAGACCATGTGCAGGAGACAAAACAGGAAGAACCAGAAAGCTCTCTGATTTGTTGCCATTTGAAAACTCGAAAGTCAGCTTTCATTTGTGAAAGGGATGGAAGGAAGATAAGGACTCAAAATATGACAGGCCAGTTTTACAGCCGTTTGCCCAAAATGAATAATAATTTTGGACGATGAGTTGTAAACAACATTGATTTCATTTATTTTGCAACCAGTAATCCTGTTGAGGAGAGACAGGGCTGGCGAATGGTTTGAGTTACCCGCAATGTTTTTGGCCCTTATTTGGAAAATTGGAGGAAATCCTGGCAGAGAGAAACAAAAAATGACATTTTGATGCCTGTAAAGAGTTGCACCCACGCGAAGAGGTTTTTCGGGGATCTGGTCTGGCGCTCACTGGGCTTCACAGGGGCCTGGGCTTGACTGGGAGATCAAGTTGGAATCTGCTTAGTTCTCAGAAATAACCAGGCTTCCAAAGGTTCCCGCTGTGGGAGAGGCCAGTCTCAATGTCAATGCCCACCTTAGCACAGGGCCATGATAAAAGTTGTTGTTGTTGTTTCTCTGAAATTCAAACTTCACTCTGGGCTTCCTGTTTTTGTTTGTTTGCTCCTGTTCTAAGTCTGGCACCCCTGCCCCCAAGGTAAGGTGGCCCACTAGGGGCGGGTTCCCCTGCTCTGCTGCTATGGGAACCAGGAAGCCTGGCAGCAGTAGGAGTTGGGGAGCGGAAGAGGAGGGTTTCCCTTGGGCTGGGCGATGGACTTGTCTCCACCCCGAGCAAGGCCATAACAGATACGTCCTAGTGAAGATCGCAAAGCTGGGCTGGGTTTTCAACTCGGGGCCGCATCTAAGGGAGCAGCAAGAGGGATGTTGGCCCGTCACGTGGGCACAAGGCCTGCTGTGTCTGCCCGTCTGCAAAGCCCACGGAGCGGTGGTGCTTAGTATCAGAACCAGAGGGAAGGACTAAGGTGGAAAGTTGTTCAGTGAGAAGAAAAGGTTGAAATAGGAGTCCAGTCTTGTAAAGAGTGAATTCCCAAGTACAGGGCAGGCTGTCCCAGACCTACGCTCCCTCGATGCCCAGGTGACTTGGGCAGAAGTGGGCCACTGGATAGACAGACTGCTCCCTTCAGGATGAGGCTGGGTGTGTGGTTCAGGGCTTTGTGTTCTGGTAGTTTCTAAACACCAAGGTTCTCGTTTGCCAGAGTTTCAATCCTAGGGCTCAAGTGAGCATCAGTCTCCTTCTGAATTCCAGTTCCTACTGAGGGGTGAGCTCCACTTCTCTAGCCCCGTGGGATCCGTTGGTCCCGCGTGGGGTGGGTGGAGCCCAGGGCAGGCTGTCTGAAGATGTCCTATAACTGGGGACACTTGGACTGAGCTGGCCGTTCTTCAGCCGACTAGAACCTTCTACCAGAAGATAATATACAGGGTCCGGTCAAATAACCCCTCTTTCGTATTACAAAATCTTTTATTACCAAATCATAAGCATGTGATTCTGTAACATAACAACATTACACTCAAGCACACCATGTGACATTTTAGGTGAACCGTTCAAATTAAAACTATAAATGATGACACCCATGTTATTACCCGACCCACCTCGCTCAAGGAGGCCTTACTTCTGCCGGACCCTGTATTTCTGCTCAAGTGCATCTCCCCGAGTGCCTGGCTACAGCCGGGGTCCTGTTGTCACTGTGTTCCTCTCTCTGTTCTTGGTTCCCCACCTCTCCTACCAAGACATCGCTGTTGAGCTCGTTCACTGTGTTTCGAGGAACAGCTCACATCTTTTGCCTCCCGCTGTGCCTATCTTGGCTCTCTCATTGCTTTAGCTTTGGCTTGCTGTGTTCCCTTTTGTTCATTCATTCTCTGAATACTTCTCTATGTTTCCCATTACTCAGTACATTGGAAAAAAACTGCAAAAGAAAAGAACATGCATTATATTCTTTAGAAAATTAACCTGGGTACCATTGTTTGTTATAGGACCAGCCCGGCCTCTGAGAGGTCGGCGGCTGGAAGCCCGGGGAGAAGGATCAAGCTCTGGCTGTGCTGATGGTTAGCTGTGGGCCTCCAGCCAGTCAGCCTCCTTTGCTTCATTTAAAAAAGAAGCATATTCATTCCTTCTTAAAAGGACTATTGAGAATCAAATAAAATTTGTATTTGCAATTAAATATAATGTTGTAAAAGTGCTCAAGAAAGTGAAAAGCAGTTCTCAAATGTAAAGCATTATCACCTAAATGACAAAAATGTGTTATGCCTAGTTGTATTCTATAGATAAGTGTTAAATAAACACATATTACAGTGCTTTAGAAACTATACAGCTACTCCTCTTTATAAACATATTCCCTCAAATATGCTGATTTGTGGTTCTACCAAGGTGCTTAATAATATCCCAATCTAAAATGCAGTGCTGCCAGATAAAAGTTGTTAAAAACTTTTTTAAAACCATAATTTACCATAATCCTTTAAATGTTACAGCTTAACCATTGGGGGTGGGTGGGTGGAGATAAAGATTTTATAAAGCAAAACAAAACAAAAAACAGAACCCCTGTTATGAAGTTCTAACAGTTATGTTTTTTTTTTTTTTCCTTAGGCATGTTTTCTTAAAGAGAAATTTTGTCTGCAGGTGTTTGGGAGATGTGTAAGTCAATGAGCATGTTTGCTATCAAAGCAGTGGAGAGCGCTAATTAGCACCAGGAGGCCGGCTCTGGTGGAGGCTGAAAGGTTTGGTGTATGCAAGGTGGCGGCTGAGAGCTACTAATGCCACCACATAATGCCACCACATAATGCCACCACATAATGCCACTGTGCTTCCTTCATTCCAATTCCCCCACTGCCATGATGACAATACTAACACTCCCTGCACTTCACAGTTTATAAAGTAGTTAGGTATATACAGCGGTCCCCCCTAATCCGCGGTCTAGCTTTCCGTGGTTTCAGTTACCTGCGGTCAACCATGGTCCAAAAATATTAAATAAAAAGTTTCATAAAGAAGCAACACATAAGTTTTAAATGGAGCACCATTCTGACTAGCATGATGAAATCTTGGGTCACCCTGCTCTGTCCTGCCTGGGGTTGTGAGCCATCCTGTGATCTCTCAGACCCAGGCAGCGTGTACTCCCTGCCTGTCAGTCCTTTGGTAGCCCTCTTAGTTATCCGATGGACTGTTGAGGTATTACAGTGCTTGTGTTTAAATAACCCTTATTTTACTTAGCAATGGCCCCCAAATGCGAGAGTAGTGATGCTGACAATTTTGATATGCCAAAGAGAAGCCTTTTAAGTGAAAAGGTGAAAGCTCTCGACTTAATAAGGAAAGAAAAAAATATCATATGCTGAGGTTGCTAAGATCTATGGTAAGAACAAATCTTCTATCCATGAAATTGCCTAATTTATAAATTAAACTTTATCATAGATACGTATGCATAGGAAAAAAACAGTACATATAGGGTATGGTATTATAGTGGTCTTGGGATGTTCCCCGACGCCCCACACAGGTACAGGGGGGCTAATGTATGTATATGCAAACCATCTCATTATCTTCTTTAAAACTCTGTGAGATAGGTCTCATTCATACATCTCAATTTCACGGAAAAGGAAACTGAGGTCAGAGTTGAATACCTTGCCCTGGGTCATGTGACTAGCAAGTCCAAAGCCAAACCTCAATTTGGGACCTTGGCTCCAAATTCCACCCGGTTCACGTGGTGCAGACACACTGGGTGTGCAAGAAGGTAACAGGCTCCTCATAAGTAGTGTGCAGAAAGGAGTTGCAGAAAAAGCCCGACATCTGGAGAATCAACTTCCTGCCTTGGCCCCGCCCTGGAAGAGCTGAGTATCCACATTGTGTCTCCTTCATAACTCGGGCCTTTACTTTCTCATGCGATGAATGACAGGCTTAGTGTAGCCCCGTCATTCCCAACTGCTTTTAGGGTGTTGGACAGTTGGCAAGCACCTGCAATTCAGCTACAGACTATCTCAGAAAAACGTCCACATGACGATACATATGCACAAACAATCTCCCTAATAATTTCAGGGCATCATAGATCCAAGAAAGAACAGGTAGCTTTGGCCAGTTGATTTTTAAGGTCGATTTGTGTTCTAAAATTCTGTAATGTATCTTTTTTTCCTACAAATATATTAATTTATATATGTATAGAGTCTTATCTGCATCGGTAACTTTAAGCAGTGCTCCATTAATGTTCACTTGTGTAATGGAACTATGGGTGTTTTTGGAAATGAAAAGTTTTATGGGGGCAAAGTCTGAGACTTGACATCAGAGAGAAACGTGACTTTAGAAGTAGGGAATAATACATCTAGAACATTGCCATGTAGTGATGACAAAGAGCAAGCAATGTGTTTAAAAAAATGAATTTATTATTTCATTTCTTTCTCACTTACCCATTGACTAAGAGTGATATATTATTAGGGATGGCCACAATGGTAATATAAGAAGAGCAGTTGGACACTTCTTGTCTTAGAAATAATACCTTAAAATGGGTTAATTTAATCCAATTAGTTTTCAGTTGGAAATTAATTACTAATGACTTCTAGCTTGTCAGGTTCTGTTGGGGTTTCTCATAGTCTAACCCCAATTTAGCTAATCAGGACCCTCCTTTAAAAAGTACCACTTTGTAATGCTTTCAGAAACAGAAATAATTAAACACTTGAGTTACCCAGGAAGAGCCTTCATAAGAAATGAATAGGAACTCTGTGAAGAAAATTAGAGAATTATAAAAGAAGACTTGGATGAATGGAGATAAATTTCATATTCCTGAATGGAAAGGCTGTATATTTGTAAAGAAGTCGCTTCTTCCCAAATTATTCTGTAAGATTTAATGTAATTCAAATGAACATTCCAGAGGATTAATTTATGGATTTAATGAAATATTTTTATAGTTATTTTGGAAAAATAAACTGGGAAGAGCTAAAGCGCTAAAAATGAGCAACGTGAGACATTAAAACCTACAACAAGCCAGAATAAATGGAAGTTGTGCCATTGGTGTAATAACTGATGGGCTGATGAAAGAGGAATGATAGTTCAAAGGAGATCTTAAGAATTTGCTATATGTTAAAAATATGGGGAAGGAGGGATTATTAGACATACAAGGTTGGGAGAGAAATTTGAAGGTTGATCTGCACCTCACAACCACACCAAAATACATTTTCTGAGAAGCACATAATTAACTATAAAAAATGAACTCCAAAAAATGTTTAAAAAGTCAATATTTAATGATTTTGGCATAAAGTTTTTCTAAGTATAAAATAACTAGAAGTTACATAAGAAGAGGCTAATAGCTTTTGTTACATAAAAATTTAAAAACTACACATAAAGAACCTTAAAAACTATGAGGTAGATTAAGAAATGAGATAAAATATTTGCAAAGAATGTGAGTTTTTTAAAAGAAGATATATCCCATGCTAAAAATGAGGAACAGGCATGAATAGAAGACAGTTAATGAATGAAAAATACAGTTCAGCCAATAATTCTTAACAAAGATGTTTAATCTCACTAATGGTCATATGAATGCAAATTAAAATATCAAAATATTATTATTATTATATTGCAAAAAAATTTTTTTAAGCTCATGATTCTTAATGGTGGAAAAGGTATAGAGGGGGAGATTCTTCAGATGGCTGGTGTAAACTGACAAATTCGTTCTGAAAACCAATCATGCAGCAAATGTCAAAATCCTAAAATTGTTAATATAGTAACTTCCAACCCATCAGTTCTTCTTGCAGGAATCTATTCTATAAAAATAATCAGAAATTCCACTGAAAATTTGTTTAAAAGGATGTTTGTAGACAAAAAAGGTAAATAACTAAAATGTTCAATAATTGGGGACAGGTTAAATTTTAAATAATTTATGGGATAGTCAGGGTATGGGAAATTATGCAGGCATTAAAAATCATGTTTTATAAATAATGTTTAATGACAAAAGAAAAAATTCTCAGTGAAGTATAACTGAAAAAAGCAAGGCACAAAACCAAATACGGCATGATTTAATGCTATATATATCAAAACCTTATATTAGTTCTAACATGCATGGAAATGACTAGAATAAATGGCTTCAAATGATATGGGAAAGATCATTTTCAATGGTACAACTATTCATGATTTAAAAAAATCATGTATATTTTGAAAATTTTCTAAAATGAACATTTTTTAGCAATCAGATACATAACGTACAAAGTAATTTATTAATCAGATACATAATCAGATATATTAATCAGATACATAATGTACAAAGTAATTTATTTAAATTCACCACAATAATTTAGAGAGACAATATATGCTCAGTGGCGAACAAGACTAGATGTCTCATCACCTGGCTTCCGTACCTGCCATATGGAAAGATGCTTTGTAAACTGTAAACTATCATACAAACTCAGGATATTATTATCAGAGTTGTGTGTGTGTGTGTGTGAGAGTGTGTGACTAAATTTAGAACTCCAACCTAAACTGTCCTTGAAGAGTAAAGCAAAAATGGACTAACCTATGTCTGAGAAGCTTTGAACCTGAAAGTCTTAAAATACACCTGTACTTGCTTCATCATACACAGGAGCCATCTTTGGTCTAGTGTACAAACACATGCTGATATGTAACAACTGGCCTTGGTAGCCAAGAGAGGAATGATTAATGACTGACAGGGTTATAGGTGGACGGGGATGAGAGAAAGACCCAATCCCAGATGGGCTGAGCACGGACTCCACAGGATACCGCAAATGAGCATAGATGTACCCCAAAACACCCCACACCCTCACGGTAGAAGTGACTTGGGTGGGACACCCCTAATTTCATGCCTGGGGCACACCAAGTGGAACATAGTTCTTTGCCAGTGCTGCACTCTCCTTTTGAAGTTAGATAGTTGGTGTCACATAAATTGGGAAGTCAATAAAAATGGTTGATATTATTATTAGCTTGGCAAAGGTGACACAGGCTCTGGGTTTATGGGTATATGGCACATAAATGGATGCATTCTGAGTTTATTTTTTTCTCATCAAAAAAAACAAATGACCATGAATTTGAGCTTAGCAGGTTCCAAGGCAGCTCTGATTCACACTCATCGACAGTCAGGATTGAAGAGTGGAATGGGAACATGTATGCTTCTCCACTCATGCCTGGTTCTCCCTCCCCCTCACTGTCTTCTTCTCTATCCATGGGCACAGTGCTGAGGGCGGTTATAACTTACAGCGTGTGCAGAGGGAATGGGCAGTCATCTGTCACAGGACCGCTGCAATTTTCCTAGCTTTTCGAGCTGTGTTCACAACACAGGACTGAACTCTACTCATCCATCATTCATTCATCCATCTATCCATTCACATATTCATTCATCCATCCATCCATTCATTCTTCAAACAGCTGTGTGTGCCTGGAGGGGCACCCCCCCGCCCCTGCCATCTCTGGTGGCCTCAATATTTTCAATGAACATACATCAGGGTACAAGTGAAGGGTGTATATCATCGGCCTGTGGCCAACCGCTGCAGGCACCATACCACTTCTAAGCCCTGTTATTTGATTATCACCATCTTTATTGGCCACAGAGGGGAAGGGATATTACAGCTTTGTGGCTTTTGAGAGTTCGGTCCTTAGTGAACTGCCAAGCCTCAGCAGCAGCTCCCAGATCACAGCGTGGGGGATTTTTATGACCACATCTCAGTTCTCCCCAGAAAAGGCAAAACGGAGGAAGCAGGTGACACTGCACAGAAGACAGAGCAACGGCTAAGCCTAACAAAGCCAAGTCACAGCCATCCCCCTCTTACCTTTGTGTTCTCTCCCTCCCACTTTTCCTGTCAACCCGCCCAACATCCCCTCCCAAACTGTACTCCAGAAGAATTTAAATTGGCTCAAGCTCAAAGAGAAAGAAACATAAAACTGACTGTTCATTAGATTCTGTGCCATGCTCTTTTTGTGTTTAATATGGCTGGCTGAGCCCACCCCGGTGTGAGCAACTCCTGGAAGAGGGGGCGTGCACGTGGGTGCCTGTGCACGTGTGGGGGACGAACTAGAGGCAGTGGCACAGTGTGTGTGAGTGTGTGCGTGCATGTGAGAGAGAGGGAGAGAGAGAGAGAGGGAGGATGCTGGCATGTGATTCCCCCACCTCCCCACCCCTTTCTAGCGGCGAGCCGGAGAGGCACTCCTCTCTCAGAGCAATTACTACAAATGATTTATGTGGCCAGTCAAGAGGGCCTGCCAGGGTTCTTATTTCATCTCCAGAAAAAGGAGCTCCGCTGGAATGTTATCAGGGAGCTTGGGATTAAACTGACAGCTGCCTTTTGTTTTCCCTGTGAAAGAGCTTCTCCTTCGGACTGTGGCATTTGGGTTCTACACAGCCAGCCAGGACTCGGGGTGGGGAAAGACCAGCTAGGGAAGGGCCACAGGGAGGGGAAACATTGTTAAATGGAAGAGGTTTCTTTCTTTGCTTCTGTATTTATCTTGAGAGGATGTGTTTGGAGCTGTTGGTTTTGGAGGCAGCCTGGTTCACACGGGATTGGAATAGTGTTTCTTTTTTTTCACTGTACAGAAACACAGCACTAAACCTCTCTCCTCTGCTACCAGTGCTCATTTAGTGGGAGAGAGGAAAACAAAGGTCCTTTCCAATTTGGGTTTTTAAATGTGACCCCGGTCCCTGTCCTCTGCTAGATCATGTGCAGTGGTCCCTGTTAGGTCACAGGGCACGGGGTGTGAAACAAGGCAGGACACAAAGCACTCCATCGTCTGCACAGGCAAGAAAATGCTACGGACACAAACACACAGAAACCATATGTGTTCTTACCCTCTGACACCCAAACTCTAATAGACCATTGCAGTTTTCATAAATCCTCAGTTGTGGTTCGGCTGGCCACAGCCCTCCCCTCTTGTTAGCTTCCCCACCTCCTCGACCCGGCCTGGTTTACAAGGTCTTCACACAGCAAAGGGAGTCAAGGGGCAGTCAGTTACTGGGGCTGATTAAAGAAACTCACGCGCGCGCGCGCGCACACACACACACACACACACACACACACACGGTGCTGGTCCAATGACTGCATAATAAAGCTTTGTAGATAAACAATAGTAAATACAAATAAAGGAGATAAAGGAGATCTCTCAGGAGATCAAGGGAAGAATGTGCTAAAAATAGGTTGATGGGTGGGACAGTCATAAAGGGAAGGGATATAAAGGAAGATTAAGGGTTACAATAAATGACGCAGATGGTAAAGTCATCTTATAGTCTTATATTCTCTGTGTTTTACATTCAAATATTCTATACTAAAAATACATTTTTTGACTTGTGATTCTCAAATCTCATTTGTACTAATGTTCTGCCAATGGGGTTATGCAATGCTCAAAACAAACTTGATTTTTATCAAGTAATACACATCTGTATAAGTCTTCCCAAAATATGCTGACAGTGTAGTGTTTTCAGAAATCAGAACAACATTAGGAATCACAGAATAGGAAATTAACATTTGAGGAGGACATGTTATGTGTCTGGTATGGTGCAATGTGTCCTATAAACATTTTCTACTTCATTTCTCATTACAACTCTGTGAGGTAGGTACTTTTACTCTCACTTTCCAAAGAAGGATATAAATGCCAAATGAGATTAGATAACTTGCTCAAGAATGTATATCTAGTGTGCCATCCTTTTCCTTTCTTCATTAGAATTCTGATTGTATTCGAGGCAGGATTTTCCAGCCTCTCTTGCAGCTAGGTGTGGTCACGTAACGGAGTTCTGGCCAATGAGATGCATGTAAAGTATGTGGGAAATTATTGATTGGCTCCTGCCCCTTCTCCTTGTCCCTTTTGTCTTCTTCCTTGGGCTTGGAGTGCAGATGTCATGCTGGTGGTGGAGGTGATATCTTGTGACCCCAAGGTAACAAATACAAATATAAAGGCCACAGACTTGGGTACGAAGAGAGGAGGAAGAAAAGAAGGAGGAGAGAAGAAGGGATCTATGATCTGACATCATGGATCAATATCATTTCCTTTCCTCTGTCTATCTCTGGCTTCTTATTACAGAAGGAAAATGAAACATCATTCTTTATTAATCTGTACTTGTGCATACAGACAAATGTGATCCAAACTGACACCCTACTTAGGGGCAGAGCTGTAACTGCAACCTAAATGGAATTGACCGAAGGGCCTTGGTTGTAATGTGATGCAACGATATGTTATCGTACTGTGACAGACTGTTTGCAGAGTGCCAACCCTGCAGAAAAGCCTTGGAGAAGGGGATGAATATGGTGTGACTTTTTTCAGCTCATACTGAGGCTCATAACTCAGGTAGTTCTAGCTCCGTAGGCTGGTCCGGAGTTCGGCTCTGGATTTCAGTCCAGAATCCACAGACTTGGTTGGCTCTGATCTGTGGATTAACACTTCTTATTGGTGAGCCAGAGAAATCTGACTTCTATTACCTGGGATAGTTCTAGATCTCATTGCCTTTCTTACAGAGTTTTCTGATGCAGACCCGTATCATTATAGCAGCCCTGAGTGGAAATATTCCAGGCTGAAGGACTTGCCAAGTGATCCAGACAGTTTCATTTTGATGCATATAGGAACAGTGTATCCCTTAGGAACAAAGGGTCAGCTCATAAATTGCAGTTAAGCGCGGCAGATTGGATATATGTTTATCTCAACTCTTTTTCTACCTCAGCTCCTCACCCTCTACAAAAATGACACAAAAAGAGATTTTTTTTTTTTTTTGAAAAGCAAAACTCTACATAGAGAGGATAGGAAAGGAGCCAAAAGCAGACACGAGATGACAACATAATTTTGGAAACTGGAAAGCAGATGAATGAGCGGTAACTAATTTGGCAGAGCAGGAAAAGCTGAAATCTAAACTTTCAATGGGGAAAAGCCAAGGCGAAGGAAGCCAATGCATGTTAAGAACCTTAAAAAGCTCGGGAATTAGAGGCACCAGACACCTCTGATGACGGGGTGCAGATGGGCTAAATAACAGGAGGGTTGGCTGAAAGGCCACGTAAGAAGCTTTAGACTCCAAGACCCTTCTGTCCATGGCCATGCAACGATTCGTCTTTCACTCTTAAAGGGTCTGTGGTTTCCTCTGTGAAGAAGTGGACACAGAGGGGACTGGGACATGGACAGAAATCCCCGCTGAAGGTGGAGCACTACACTGAAAACAGGGGAACTAAGTGGAAATCTACAAGTCGCTGAGGAGATAACCTCGCCCAACTCCAAACCCTTCCTCTGCTGAGCTTTGAGAACACTGGCAGCCAGTCTTACATCTCAAGACAGCGGAGCAGTGGACTCCTCTCTAGGGAAGATAACCAGCCTGTGAGAAATGACCGATAGATCCCAGATGCCCCGTGGCTGGGTTCCAGGCCAGTCACCTCCACTTGAAAGGCCTCACATATAAACACCGGGCTCCCAGTTAGACAGCTTATACCTTCTTCTTAACACTAAATATATAGGCAAGACTCACCACGCATTTCAGGAATAGCTCTGACACAAAATGCAGTCCGAATAGACAAATGGAAAAGAAAAAACAGAGAAGACAAAGGCAACAGGAGAGCACTTAAAAAAGCATTCATGTCTTCTCAGAGAAAATTTGTTAAACCTATGAATTAAAAAATGACAGTAGAAACATTTAGAAAATTAAAATAAACCTTTATAAATTAAAAGTGTGGTAGCGGAAACAATATCAAACTAAAGGGCGGGGTGGAAAGGTTAAGAAATCTTTTGAAAAGTCCAACAAAAGTCAGAGATGGGAAAAAGAGGAGAAAAAGGTAAGAAAATAGGGGATCAGCCCAGAAGGCACAGAATAGAAATAACAGGAGTTCCAGAAAGAGGGAAGATGGAATAGAATGGAGGAACTTATCAATGGATCATACAAGAAAATTTCCCAGAGCTGAAGTACATGAGCTTCCATGTAGAAAGAGCCCATAAAATTCCATATACAAGGAATACAAAAGGGGCCACAGGAGGGTATATCCCTGTAAAATTTCAGAAAGCCAAGAATTACAAAAAAAGATCCAAAAAGTTTCCAAAGGGTGGAATTAGAACGGCAATGGATGTTTTGACGGCGACTCTGGAAGCCGGGAGGAAATGCACTAAGTGCTTCAGAATTCCTTCTGAGAGTTATTTATAGCCCAGAAGCCTATATCCAGTCAGATACGAGAGAAGAATAAAGCTATTTTCATACATGCAAGGCCTCCAAAACTGACCTTTCATGAAAATTCATGAGTTCTTAGGCAGTTCTTAGAGGACACATTCCACACTTAAAATGGGACCTGACCTAAGCCCGAGGGACCTGTGGCCCATGAACAAGGGACCCAACACAGGAGCCACGTGACACGAAAGCTCAGGGTGTGGGCTCTGCAGCAGAGACCACCAGTCCGGGTGCGAGCAGAAGGAGGTAGAACTCCAGGAGGAATAACGGAATATCGGTTGCTTGCAAATTGAGGGAGAGGAGACTCACACGGCTGCTGAAGAGTCTGAATGACGTAAGGACAGGAACATAAAAAGTGAGCAATTGAAAAAAGCAACAGAGTGAGTAACTGCAGGAAATGCGAAAGGTGTATGAGATCATGACATAATCAAAGTCCCCCGCTTGGCTCAAGCTGTGAACAACATTTACCTAGCCATGATACACACACACACACACACACACACACACACACACGCACGCGCGCATACACACACACCTGATTTCACCAAAAGGTTGTGACGTAACAAGAATTGGGATGATGGAGGAAGAGGAAGCATGTTTAAGAGGGAGAAGGAGTAGGGGAGCAAAGTCCCTATTTTCCATGGTAAGCAGTCAATAGGTAATACCTAAAACATGCTAGCCAAGAGATAACTGTTAAAACATGCTATTTAAAAGTGAGGAGGTTCATGCCAGAAGAAAGGGCTAAAATATTTTAAGGCTCTTGGGGAACAGAAATCAGAGGGGGAAGAGAGCGAGGGTAAGGCCGGCGCTTTTCAACATCTAAGCTTTACAGAACTGCGTGGCCTCGTCTGAAACTGCATTGCTTGGATGACGGCACCGATGGAAAAACAGAAGAGCCAACTGGTTATCACCGAACGCCTAACCCAGGGTGAAGGTGAGAAGGTGTGTCCAGTTCCTCCAGGCTTTGGAAGCCACCCGGAGGGTGGTTCCTGTCACAGGGGACATTTCAACCTGGGCCTCACTTCGCAGTGGCTGTTGTGTTGATATGACCAAATTGTGATAAACTGTGGTTCAGATCACTTTTGGTATAACTCTGACAGCGGAAAGGTGGGTGACATAACCCCCTACCCACAGGACTGACAGGCTGCAGGGATAAGGCAGTTTCTGGGGGTTCACTGAGTGGCTGCGAGTTTTCTGAGGAACTTCTGGACCCTGCCTGCATTGGAGTTCATGACCCTCCCCTGGGCTATTGCCAACACAGTCCAGTAGCTGACCTTCACCTCCCACATCCAGGAAAGGGCCAGGGCTGGAGGTGAGGGTGGGGCCCAGGTGCCAGGAGATGAAGGGAAAACTTCTACGGAGAGTTTTATAGGTGATTTCCATGGCTGAATTGCAGAGATGAAAGAGTATCATTAGAGTTTAGAGTCTAAAGAGGCAGCATTAGATGAGCCAAGGAAATGTCAGTGTACATAAAATATAATTACTTGGAGAAGAAAAAGTAAGTGCATTGGATTTGGACCATGTGAGAACCAAAACCTAATTTTGATGAAATAAGACTAACATTTCTGCTATGCGACACGCAGATTGGAAAGCTAGACAGCTCTACTTTTGAATGAAAGACAAAGAGTTGTGTTCTGTAACTGTGGATCCATTTAAGTGTCCACAAAATAGATAGCTTATAAATTCAGAAATAAGGGAAGGTAAAATCTCAAGGTGTATTGTGCTTGTTCAAAGAAACCTCTTTTGAAGACTCAGTTATTTCTCTCAAAACAGGGAAACATGGCCTGTTGAATAATAACAGCCAACGTTTATTGAGAATTTTTGTGTGCTACACACTGTTTTTGAGCACTTTATAAGTATTGGCTTATTTCATCCTCAAAGCAATTCTGTGAGATATGTCCTCTAATGTATGTATGGCAAAAAAAAAAAAAAAAAAAAGTCTTCATTTTATAGAAGGAAAAGTTAAGACATGAAGAAATTAGGTAATTAGCCCAAGGGGATAGGTGGCAGAGTATGATTCGAATCCAGCCTCCCAAATCCCAGACTCTTCGTCGATATCTATGCCTATAAATTATAAAATTAAAATACTTATCAGCATGCAAAGGCCTAGGTAGGACGATATTTTGCATTAATGGCACGTCTTTTACAGGTAATAGTTTTTCCTGGTAATATTCTGTTTGGTCTCTGCTTTATACCGCTCCTAGCTCGGGTGTCCAGAATTCAAGGGGGAAAAAGTGAGAAATTTAGTGCAAAAACTGGAGTTTCCTCTGAAGGTGAGTTTCAGAAATCAGATTGGGGCCCCATTCCTTGCCTACAATTCATCTCAGACCTCAGGAGACCAGCAGCAGCTAGAGCAGCAACACAGCAACTCGAAGGATGACGATGAGCATAATAAATAACACTTATGACGCCTGAACCCTGTGCCACCAGGAACAAAACACTTGTGTCGAGTGGTAGAAATATCGCCTCTGTGCACATACCTGCCTCAGCCCCAGTATAATTCTCCGAAGGTTTGCCAAGCTCTGACACTCAGAAATGGCGAGTCAGTCCGGAGTGGGGGAAGGGTGGGAGGAGCAAAGATAAAAATAACATATACTTAAAAAAAAAAGGACTGTTGATTGCACTGTTACTAATCCAGTTGAGCTCAAGCAGCCCCAGCCTGGTGAGTCCACTGCAGTGACAAGAAGGCATGACAAAGAAAGAAGCAGGCTGCTCCCGGGGCTGAGCAGAGGGCATGCAAATGACCACGGCGGCAACTTCATGCAAACAAACAAACAAGCAAACAAACAAACAAACGAGAGCAACAGCACTGAGGCTGCGGCGCGTGAGTTCCAAAACAAACAAGTGGAAAGCGCTGTGGGGTAAAATGGGCTCATATCAATGAGCAGGAGTGGGCTGACCCTCTGGCAAAAAAGCTGCCTTTTCTAAGAATCCCTTATTGTGGGGGAAGGGACCTGCAGACGCAGCCTTCCAGGCCAACTTACACTGTTCAAACAGGGTATTGTTTTCTCTGGGGTATAGGGCTTACTGCGATTCCAGACAGGTCGCCATGGCAGCGGTGGGGGAGGGAGGAACAGATGGGGGTCACCAAGGTCCTAATTCTCATGCAAGGGCTCCCCTGTCCCCTCGAGGAGTCCAGGGTTATGCTGTGTCTCCTCTCACCGCTCCTCTGACGTCAATCCAATTTAGTTTAATCGATCTTTTCGAGTGCCTACTATGTGTAGGTGTTCCCCTTCTAACTAGCGTTAGCTTCCATTAAAGTGTCCTCTCTCTGCTTGGTTATGGAAAACTGAAAAGGAAAAAGACCTGGTTTCCACCTTCTTCAAGCTAATCTTTTCCTATTCCAAAACCTCTAATGGAGAGATAGGTTAAAGATATATCGCCCTATGTGTGAAATACAGTGAATGAATGCATATGAATCTGTCATCCCCCCAGTGATAACCTCACATAACACTTAGAAAGGATAAGGCAGCCCTTTAGCATCCTTAGAGTTCCTGTCATGGTCTTCCTGCCTCTGATTTCTTGCCTGCATATAACGCCGGCAGGGCAATCTTCCCAAAACACACCTTCGCTGTGATGTCACTGTGCCGGTCTCCCATGGTAATCCAAAGTGACTAGCCTGGAATTCAAGATCTGCCATAGCTGGTCCTTATCCCCCCTGCCAATCTTCCTCTCCTATCCTTCAAATGTTTCCATGTTCTTGGCAGGGCATAAGAGGTCAACTGAATGAATAAACGAATATATAAATAAATAATAAAACAGGCAAGCAAACATTAAGAAACTCATTTCCATCTCCATCCTTTGGCTCCCCCTGAAGAATTATTTTTTAACCTGGCTTTCTCCACCCAGTTTCTACCCCGTCTCATTCATAGCTCAAAGGTCCCTCAAACGCAACATGATCCAAATGA